>JAMKQA010047553.1:0-14439 GCA_024699735.1 Posidonia australis | reverse complement strand
TACCAGGTTTCGAGAAAGAAGAAATGTTGCAGTTTGTAACTGCAATGACACCACAGCCTGAGGAGCCTCTTGCTGCACCACCTTCTATTCCTCCCCCCCATGCACCAACAGAAGAGGCAGCCCAGGATGATATGAATGAATGAATGAAGGAAGTTGGCCCATACAAAAACATACATTTTTGGATACAATACTTCTTTGTCCATTTTTGATAAATATTCTGAACAATATGGTGTCTTATATGGAACAATATGCATTTTTGGAGGCTATATAGCCTAAGGGTCTGTAATATTTCTGAACTCTATATTTCTTATCTGGCATTGAAGCCGAAGAAATAATATCTATCTCAATCGTTAACAAAAAAATAAATAATAATAATCCATTTTAGGTTGTGATTTACTATTTATGTTAATATACAAAACTACTCACTAGATGCCCCCTCCCTTTCATGGCTTGTCTCTTTCTCTCTTTTCTTCTTCCACTAGATGTCCTCTCACTCTCACCTCCAACACCTTCGATCAACCCTTTCATCTCCTCCTACATGCTTTCTCTCTCTTGTCCTTTCTACCACCAGACACCCTTTGTCTCTGACGCCTCTGATCTATCCTTCCTCCTCCCCCTACACACACACTCTCTCTCACCTCTTCTTCCACCAGATGTCCTCTTGCTCTTGCCTCCTATGCCATCAATCTGTCTTCCCCCCTCCCCCTATACGTTCTCTCTCTCGCCCCTCCTTCCACTAGACGTCCTTTGTCTCTCGCCTTCGACGTCTTCCATCTTGGCCCTCCTTCCACCAACAACAATTCTACATCCTCTCTCTCTCCCTCTCCCTTTCCCTCTCCCTCTCCCTCTCTCTCTCTCAGTGTTGGAGCAACATCATCATCATGGCCGGAGCACTATTACCATCCCCATCCTCTCTTGACGAGTCTTATCAATCACGACATTGTCAAATTTGTCATTTGTCACATAATCAGTAATAAAGTTCAACATCAATTGATGAGGTAACTTAGTAACATTTAAAATTGAACCTTTAGTGCAAATTAGAGTTTGTTCATTACTTGTACTTGTTACAATGTCTCAAACAATTTTTGTTGCCATTACTACAAGAATGTAGGATACCATTACCTATTTTTTTGGAAGAAGGAATGTCTCAAATAGGAATGTAGTTTTTCTTACCTATTAATTAACTAGTAAAATTAATTTAATTTCAGTGATGCTATCATTTTGCATAACTCATGATTTCAATATTTAAATACTTGTTAGTTCATTTCTTTGTGATATTGTTTTTCAATGAGAAATAAATTTAGGTTGCATGAATTTTAACACCCTAAAAATGGATTGCTACCTTACATTACTTTTTTTTGAAGACAGGATAACATATTATTTTTTTGGTAAGTAGTCTCTTATTTCTAATGCAACATCATCAAGATTCTCATATGGCATCACAGATATGTTACGGAAATCCTTGTAAATACTACAAATACTTGTTAATTAATTAGTAAAACCAAAAATGTTGAAATTTTGAATATACAAGAGATAGGAATCTATAATAAATACCAAATATTATATGCATATTCTATATACTTTAATCCACTCTAGTATTGATCCAATTAGCATGTTGTTAGTAAGATACCTGCATGAATATAGCAATGCAAGGGCTTCTTTCATGTAAGACAAAAAAGATAATGAGAAAACCTACTGATGTCTGCTTCCCTTGTGAATAAATAGTTGCTAATCAATTATAAACTGTATTTACTTACATATTATTTATTGATAATTCCAATTTTGCAAAGCTATCTGGTATTACAACAATAATGTTGTTAAAGCTCAGATCACTGCAATGAGATATCATATTATTAATGAAATTAAAAAATGACTATGTTTGAATTCCTTTTCTAACGACACATATTCTTAGCAAGTCCACACAAGAAAAATAAAGTTTCACTATTGAAATTCATGATAATGAATCTACAGAGATGACCTATTAAATTAGTTACCAAAAAAAAAGGATTAAAGACATACAACATTCTTGTACTTCAAACATCACATATTAATCTTGTCTTGTTCTTTCTTTGAATATATGTAGAATATAACTTTCCGTATATAGAAATCATAATGCCATTGTGCTGTCATCTCACTTGTTTTTCATATGGAAGTAATTCACTTAATCACTATACTAGAAAGGCTTTGGAGTCCTAATCTCATCATCCTATTAAGAAGATTCACATTGCTGAATTGTGGACATGATAAAAAACTGATATGTCTACTGAACATAATTATTTTTATCCTTTTACAAGTTCAAGATTGGAAAGATGAAACTGAATTATTAGATGTTCAAGGTTTGATTAAGTAATATTAATTAATTAAGAATTGTCATTGTTTAATTTGTGGCTCAATTTAAACAACTTGATATAAGTACAGATAAGCAATAGATAAATATATCTATACAATTATAACTATAAATAAGTGGAATAACTTAAGTTTGAATTAATAAGTGATGCTATCAATGATGATTTTATTTGGTAAAACTTGTGAATAATATAGAAACCTATTACTTAATTAGTAAAATCAGTTAAATTTGAGTGATGCTATCATTTTACATTCCTCATAATCTCAATATTTAAATATCTATCAATTCATTTCTTCGTACTATTATTTTGCAATGAGAACTAGAAAAAGATCACATTGATATATTACCCTATATATCGATTGTTATCATAATGTTATTGTGAAGAACTGGCGAGGCAATTGATGTTAAAGATATCTCAAAATCTAAATCGTCGGTTTTATAATTGTGTAAGCAAATACATTACCAGTTATGGAGCAATACATTTTATCTTATAAGTCTATTATTATAATGCAAAAGAGAAACAATTACAAATTCTTCAAATGGAATGATGAAGAATAATAATTTCAAATAGAAGTAAAATTCAAAGATAAGGAAGAAACTATTGTAGGAATCAAAATAGAAAAGAAAATTGTAGATGTTGATGATTACGATTCAAAGCGACTTCAAAAACTTCAACTTCTACAATTCAATAACTCACTCGATGATGAATATAATCATTAAATTTTGTATCACTTTAAATTGTTATATTATAATAGAGAAGTTAACTCTATACTTTAAGGTGAATTCAATACTCATATTTTGTAATAGAAGTTAACTCTATCACTTTAAATTTTGTATCACTTTATATTGTAATGGAGGTGGAAGGATTATGTGATTATGTGTCATACAATACTCTTATCTTGGCGTATTGCAAGACTAAGAACTTAAGAACTACTTATAAGTTGTTCACAGAGATGGCCATGAAAAGGAACAATCCACATCTATTTGGTATATTGGTTAAAGGCATTTTCAGAGGAGGGTATCCTAATATTGCCGAGGAACTCTTTAACCAAATGATTTGTAGTAGCTTGATTCCAAATAATGTCATGTATGCAATAAGGGTAGATGGTTTATGCATGTTTGGGCATATAGAACGAGCTCATAAGCTTTTAATTGACATGATGTTCCCTGATGCCGTTTCATTAGTCCTTTGGATGTGGAAAATTATGCCAAAACACTTGAAAGATCTAACAATGTATCTATGCAAATGTCTACATTAAAGTTAAGAGAAATTAATATGTTTTCAAGTACCATAAGATCTATCAATGTGTACATTGCACGAAATTTTAGACCATATTCAAGATAAAAAAAATATATAATAAGAAGAAAACATATTCATGACTAAATCCAATAAAAAAGAGTTCAATCTCGTTCAGAGTCATTTATTTGTTTCAGTTCATAACATCCAAATAAGAAGGAAACAAATCATATCATTCACCATTGGGTTTCAATACTAATAATAAGAAGGAATCATATGCAGTATTGGATATGGCATACCAAATCTCTCCATGTTATATATGATCCTTAATTGTTGATAAAAATATGCAGCTCCAAAGGAGCAATCATCATACCATTCACCATTGGGAAAATAAGGCAGTGCTCATGCAAAATTGATGATTCCATTGTTCTAAGAAATACTCCAAGTCATTGGTACTCTTGTTATAAAAAATAGCAATCATGTAACATAGTTTATAAACAAATCTACAAAATACATTAGTACTAGAACTCAACATGAAATATCTGATGTGTAAAGACACAAGTGAAATAACACAAGACAACTCATGTGATTAATACACATTGTAATATCTAACTGAAATAATAAATATCTTATTAGATAGATGATATGTACCTTGGTAAAGTTGGCTCACCACTCATCTGTTAGCTTATATGTGTTTCTTTTAGTACATCAACCCATTCCTGTTTGTTGGCTAAGCATCTTCCAGTTCTGTCAGTCCTTCTTGAAGGGATCCCACTAGTTCTTTAATTATATTCGAGTAGAAGTATATCTAGTTCTCTCTTTGAACTTTCTCTTAAGATTCTCATACTCAACCTTGTTCAGAGTAGAGTTTGACTTATTACCATTTGCCTCCTCTTCTAGATAGATGTTGATGAAAATGTGGACACGAAAGTCATCCCATGATGCTTTTGGTTTCATAGGAACGACTTCACCTATTGGTTTTGCATCTCTCTTTTTCCCTCTTGATGTTTTAATCTTAGGAACAAATGGTGAATCTTTTGTAGGTTTAGATGACTCAATCAAATCAAGTGCCATTTCATGATCCATTGCACTTAATCATAAAAGTATATAAGGTACAATTAAAATATTGTAGAAAGGAAAATAGGAGAGAAAAAGCATATCTATTTCTCTGAATGTGTAATTATATATATAAGGATGTATTAGATACCCTAAACTAGATGGATATCCAATAACCCGAAAACCTACTACACCTAATACATAATATATCAACTTTATTACTCCCCCTCAAACTAGAATATATGTATCAATCATGCCCAGCATGGTACACAAGGACTCAAAAATCCTAATACTCAATCCATTTGTGAAAATATCGGCCAACTGCTCTAATGATTGAGTGTAAGGTGTAGAAATGATTCCTTTCATCACTATATCCCGCACATAATGACAATCAAGCTTTATATACTTTGTGCACTCATAAAAAGTAGGATTGTTAGTAATAAAAATGGCTACTTAATTATCACAATTGTGACATCTGGGCCTGATTATCCATTTTAATTATAAACCATGTAATTGATTGTAATGTTGCTTAAATGGTTTATTAATGGATAATCTTTTGATTTTGGATGTGTGAGCTTGTGGTTGGCTTTCTGTGCACCTGTTTGTGATCTGGGACCAATATGGAGTCCAGTTTGAGGATGCACAGTTGCCTTGGTTTACGTGCCCGATCTTTCCTCTTTTCTTTCTTTCTTTTTCTCCTTCTCACACTTACGAGCTCACCACACACCCGTCTTCTTCCCCTTCACCCTACTCAGCCCATGCCACCACCATCCAGCGACCCGTGCCTCGTCGTCATCTCCGACGTGATGGGCCACTGGCGTGATGCGGGAGGAGGAGGGGATAAGAGAGGCAGAGGCGAGTGGAAGAGGGTGAGCTGTGCCGCAAGGAGTAAGAGGGAGAGGAAGAACGACGTACGCGCAATCGAGGAAGAGGTGGTGGCCGTTTGTGTGGTCTGCTGGCGGGAAAGGCTTCGTAGGGGCACGAGAAAGCTTGCTGGAGTGGGGGAAAGGTCGCCGGAAGGCTGAGCTAGGTACGCGTCCTCTTCCCTTTCCTCTACTCGTTGTTTCCTTAATAATGGATTAATTGCATGGAAATTGAGATAAATGCATGAAAAATTGTGGAAAAATCGTAAAATGGTTGGAATGTGATGTATAGCATGAGAATATAGATATCATGCGGTTAGGATTGGTATTTGTGGGAAAAATGTAATTTTGGGGTTGAAGGCTATAGTAGTCGTTCTTGAGCCCCTTCCCCTTGTGATTTTCGTATGAACTGTGTGGTGGATGGAATCATGAATGGATTGAGGGGTTTGAAGTAGACTCAAGGGTCTACACTCCTTGATTTACTCATAATTTTTGATGTGTGTTTGGGGGGTCCGTTTGAGACTCCCACCTTGGGCGATTTCTGTTGTTTGGAACAAGGGAGGTGCCCTGGTTTCGGGTGAATTCGTCATGCCGAACTGAATTCGGATGCCAGATTAAGACAGATACCTGATATCGGCAGGTCGAAAACATCTGGTCGATCGATTCAGGAGTTTTCGGTATACCAAAAATATTCAGTGTATCGAACCAGGGATCTTCGGTATACCGAACCTGAGATTCGGTCTACCGTTTTTGTCCTGAACCTGGTATGCATAAATATGAGTTTTAAATGAATGATAAATGGTTTTAATGGTATGTTGAGTATATGTTAATGATGTTTTCCTCATGTAATGACATGGAGGAATGTGGAACCCAAATAAATAGATTTGGGCATGGTTTTGGGTTTTAGTCCCATAAATGAATGAAAATGATGATTTTGTGTGGTTTTGGGCATGAGACTCAATTTATGATTTTAAGCATGGTTTTCATGGCTTGAGTTGGGACCCCAGTGGAGGGTCAGGTGTTGCAAGGAGATAGACTCCTACAACGAAAAGAATGAAATGGAAAATGTTTTTGAAAAGACAGTTTAAAGAGTTTTGGAATGGAACACTAATAAAGTGTTAAGAGACCACGGGGGTTGGTGTCGACAACGTGGTAGGAGTATGAGGCTCCAATGAACTAGTTGCCAGACACGACTGTGGTTGCCGAGCTTGAGATGGTGTAGGCTGAGCCTAGGTTTTTGGACCTACTTGTTCGGGTCACTGACGATGTAGGCTGAGCCTAGGTCGTTGTACCTAGTTGTTCGGGTCACCGAGCTCGTGACGGTGTAGGCTAAGCCTAGGTTTTTGAGCCTAGTTGTTGGGTCACCGATGGTGTAGGCTGAGCCTGGGTCATTCGACCTAGTTGTTCGGGTCATCGATGGGGCGTCAGACGGAGACGTATCCCAGTGCACATATGAAAAAGAAATTGAGGCCGGTTGGCCAGAGCAGTGACATCCCGCACGGGGAATTTCACCGCTATAGTGCAGGAAGGTAGGGGAAAGGATGTCCACGCCTACTGCTTGTGCGCCTGGTTACCCCTGATCAAGGTAACAATAGTAAAGTAAAGTGGAAATGAATAAAGAAAAAGAAATGTGATTTGGTCAGAATTGGACTGATGAAATAGTTCTAAAATCCTGAAATGAAATGATGATGATGTTTTTATTAATTGTCAGTCTGTATTTATGATTTGGTTTTGAGCCCGTGAGGCATTGTGTTTTAGGCTGGATCTGGTTAGAGATGTGAATTTGAAAATATGATTTTGAGATGAAATCCCAAGTATTGAAAAGGATATGTTTTGGAAAATGAATTCAAAAGGTTTTGAAAGAAAATGCAAAGGTGTGTTTTGAAAGAGAATGTGATTTTAGAATGAGTTTCCAGATGTTTTGAGAAAAGAAGAGAAACATGGTTTTTGAAAAAAGCTTGAATTTTGGATTGAATTCCCAAGTGATTTCCAATAAAAAGAAAAGAGGATTTTCAAAAGAAAACCATGTTTTGATAATCAAAGAAATGAGTTTTATAGTTTTCCAGAGCTTTTGTAGTTTGTGTGTTTGGGGTGCGTACTGGGTGACGTAAATGTCACTCACGCTTGCTTATTTGGTTTTCAGGTGCAGACCGCGTGCAGTCGTGTTCCAGTGCAGGAATTGGAGCTTCTAGCCGCACATTGAGATCCTGAAGGTGAGCCTTAGTTACAGTTATTTAATGTTTCTATAATTAGTGTAATTATGCTTGATATTGTGTTTTAGTGGTGTGCCCGGGATCGGAGCGTTACAACAATGCATCGGTATTGGCGTCTCAACAACAAAGCTAAGCTCCAATACGAGAGACCTGATCCATATCATCTCACAAGTTGTCTAAGCCACAGATCTATACTTTACCTCTGTCCTGGATCAAGACACAACATTCTACTTCTTGCTGCGCCAGGTAATTAGAGGTGGGCATGGTTTGGTTTGGTTTAATTTGAGCACAAATCAAACCATATGATTTGATTTGAACAATTTTTAAACCAAACCAAACCACTCAAAATCGGTTTGATTCGGTTCAATTTGTGGTTTAACCATTTAATAAAACATATAGAAAAAATAAAATGTTGATAGTGAAAAATGAAAGAATATAACCAGTTATAAGGTAGAAAAAAAATTAAACAGTATATTAAATTGTTAACCACAACTACAATCACAATAAGTCAACCATAATCAAATATAATTTAGTAAAAGAATAACATTATCTGAGTAATATTGTCTATTCGTCCTTATTACAAGGCCATTAAAGGAGAAATAACAACTATAATCAAGTAGTTGAACCAAAGTATACTTATAACAGTTATCCTGTCTGTTGATCCTTGGTACAAGGCCATTGAAGAACAAATACCGAGTAAACAACCACAACTGCAACCAAGGAGAACAATCATACATATTAACATATATAACCTATATTGGGTTTAGTTTGGTTCGGTTCGGTTAAATTACCCTTGAAACCACAAATCGAGCCATATGATTCGGTTTAAAAATATTTTAAACCAAATTGAACCACTGAATTTGAAAAATTGAACCGAACCACTAAAAATGATTTGGTTTAGTTTGGTTAACCGGTTTGGGTACCCACCCCTACAAGTAATGAGATTTCCTCCTACATATGTGCAGAAGCCAAATGTGGACTTCCTATCTCCTTAGTCTCCTACATATTCTGAATCTAAGTCTGTGTGACCATGCTTGCCCGTGAATAGGCCTGGAGCCGCACTAGAAGAGGAGGTCACAGCCATGCCAGAAGGTGAAGGCGTAAGATAAGATAAGACAAAAACCAGAGTTGCCACCTAGTCTTTTAAGGGAGATACGAGGAAAACCACAAAAAAAACCACAACAAAAGCATGAATGCATATGATGCAAATGAAAAGACTGAATGTCTACAAACCAGAGAAAGGGTAAGGATTCCTATTACACATGGAAAAGGTGTTAGGCACCCCCGTGCGTCCGAGAAACTCGGTCTTTCTAGTCTGATTCGCTTGCTAAAGGTTAAATGTAAATGAATGCTTGTTAAGCCTAGATTGTGCTCTAATCATGCTACTATGAATGCCAAGTCATGACTAGATGGATGTGCAAGATGTATGCAAAAATTATGAAGAAATCCACACAAAAATGACGGAATAACGAAACATGAAACGACAAAGAAAATCACATGAAATGATGATGTTTTAGAAGAAAATGATCCAAAAATTCATATCAACACCAAAAGAATCAAAAATGGGATCAACCCAAATCATCCAAATCATGGAAAATATCATGGAAATCAAGACGAAAAAATTGCAAAAGAAGTCCATACAAAATGGCAAATTGGTGACATATGAAGAAAATCACATGGAAGGACAATGTTTTTGGAGAGAATGATCCGGAAAACCATACCAATATCAAAAGAATCAAAAATGGGATCAACCCAAATCATCGAAATCAAGGAAAATGTCGTGAAAATCAATGAGGAGAAACTAAACCTTAATTGGGCCAATGTAGGCCTTTAGGTCCATTAATGTATGCTTTTGGGCGATGAAATCCAAATTAAATCACAAAAATCGATAAATGCGGAGTAAAGGGAATTAAATCGAATGTCGAGTGAAAGAATCTAAAAACAAATTAAGGAAAAATACACGAAAAATCATATGGAATGCGTGCTTTACTCAAAAAGGATGAAATGATGTGCAAGTATAATAAAAATTATGCAAAATTCTTGGAAATGTATCTAAATGTGTAGAAGATGCTGAGGGATGATTTATACAAGAATTATACATGACTTAGTGCAAAACTAACAAGCATGTGCATGAATTGATGGCATGGGGGTAACTAAGTAATTTCACATGGCTAAATATGATAAATGTGTGCATGTGTATGATACATGGTCCAAATATATGCAATATGTATGCAAAATGTCAGGAAAATGTTATTTACAAGAAAACATGATGGAAACAAGATTTAAATACAAGAAAATGATGTAAACATGGAAAATGACAAGTATAGGACTAAAGTGCAAAATTCACAACAAATCCACTTGGGAAACTTTACAAAAATCAGAAAGCAGAAAACCATCACATAAATTAAGATGAAGAGACATTTTGATGAAAAAAGAAAGGATGTTGGAAAATCAGATTGCAATTTTAAAGGAGGTCTTGGACTAGAGTGTAAAATCAACGAAAAAAAGGAAAATCATAATTAAAGTGTATTATGAAACTTCTATCTTAATGTTTAGATCATGAATTAAAAAAAATGTAGCATTAAGGTGCGAGATGTGTGAAAATTGTATTTTAGTAATTTCATGAAAGTTTAGGGTTTAATGTGCAAAATTTACATAAATTGTGCAAATGTGACCAAAATGTGAAATCAGAAATCATTTTACATTGCAAACATAATTTTTAGATGAAAACTTTATTCAAGTGCTAAATTACAAATACACATAAGATCAAAAAGTGAAAATAGCAAAAATGTGTATTAAAGCAAATAAAACCCTAATCAATGAATTTAAAAATAATCCAAGGGCCAGGATGCAAATTTCCTACACTCAGTAACTGTATTTTATGAATTCAGGGGTTTACATGCAAAATTTCAGGATTTAAATGTAATGAAAATTAAGTTTTTATGATGTTCAGTGTAATTACAAAATCTTTTAAGGTTCTGGATGCAAGTTTTACAAAGAAAGTTCATTTTAAATAACTCTAGGGGCACAATACAAATTTTTAGGACTTAATTGCATGGGAAAACATGATTTCAGAGGATTAAATGTGATGAAATAAACATTACTATGCTGGTCATAAAAAAAGGAAACATTTAAGAGACAATACGCAATTTTTATAAGAAAACAAAAGAAATAAAACTTTACTTTCAACTACAGGAACTTAAACACAAAAAAACGGGACCTAAACGTAACAACCTAAGGACCAAAGTGTAATCAATTAAAAACCTAAGGATCTAGACTAAACTATTTCTCTTTGAAGTTCACTGGCGCTCCAATCTCCGGCAAGGCGTTAGCAGCGAGACGATGGCGGAGGGGCACAGGCGATGGTCGGGAAAGCTGGAGGGAGGTGCGAGGAGACTCTTCGGCATGTCGGGCATGGATGGTGCTGCTTGAGGTGCAACCCCCACCTCCTACTTCGACAAGGGGTCTGTCGACGCTGGGGAAGACGACAACGAGGTGGCTGGTGGGGTGCTACTGCTGGGATGGCGTGGCGGTGAGCAGGGAAGTTGACCGGCAGTCAAAGTTGACCTTTGACCGGCGGTCAAGGTCATTTCCTTTCTTTTCCTTTTCTCGCGGGCGCGAGATCCTTTTTCTTGGCTTCTGACCAAGCGGTCAGAGTCGACCTTTGACCTGACGGTGGAGGTCATTTCCTTGTCTTTGGCTTCTGACCGGGCGGTCAAAGTCGACCTTCGACCGGGCAGTCGAGGTAATTTCCTTTCCTTTGGCTTTAACTGGGCAGTCAAAGTCAATCTTCTACCGGGCGGTCGAGGTCATTTCCTTTATTTTGGCTTTGACCGGGCGGTCGGAGTCAACCTTTGACCGGGCGGTCGAGGTCATTTCCTTGTCTTTTTCTTGGCTTCTGACCGAGCGGTCAAAGTCGACCTTTGACCGAGCTGTCAAGGTCATATCCTGCTCCCTGGATTTTCACAGGCGTGAAATCCAACCTGTTGACTTTGACCGGGCGGTCAATGTCATTTGCCCCTTTTGGATTTTCGCAGGCACGAAATCCAGCCTGTTGACTTTGACCGAGCAGTCAATGTCATCTGCCCCTTTTGGATCTTCGCGGGCACAGAATCCAGCTTCTTGACTTTGACCGGGTGGTCAATGTTGTTTGCCCTTTTGGATTTTCGCGGGCGCGAAATCCAGCCTGTTGACTTTGACCGGGTGGTCAATGTCATTTGCCCCTTCTGGATTTTCGCAGGCGCGAAATACAGCTTCTTGACTTTGACCGGGCAGTCACTGTCATTTGCCCCTCCTAGATTTTCGCAGGCGCGAAATCCAGCTTGCTGACTTTGACCAGGCGGTCAATGTCATTTGCCCCTTTTGGATTTTCGCATGCGCGAAATCCAGCTTCTTGACTTTGACCGTGCGGTCAATGTCATTTTGCCCCTTGGGTTTTCACAGGCGCGAAATCCGGCTTCCTGACTTTAACTGGGCGGTCAATGTCATTTGCACCCTTGGGTTTTCACGGGCACAGATCCAGCTTCTTGACTTTGACCGGGCGGTCAATGTTGTTTACCCCTTTCGGATCTTCGCGGGCGCGAAATCCAGCTTGCGGATCTTGACCGGGCGGTCAAGGTCATGTGCCCCTTTTGGATTTTCGCGGGCACGAAATTCAGTTTGCTGATCTTTGACGGGGCAGTTAAGGTCCTTTGCCCCTTTTTGATTTTTACGGGCGCGAAATCCAGCTGGCTGATCTTGACCGGGCGGTCAAGGTCATGTGCCACTTTTGGATTTTCGCGGGCGCGAAATCCAGTTTGCTGATCTTTGACCGGGCGGTCAAGGTCCTTTGCCCCTTTTGGATTTTCGCGGGCACGAAATCCAGCTTGCTGGCTTTGACCGAGCGGTCAAACGTCCTTTGCCTCTCCTGGACTTTCGCGGGCGCGGAATCCAGCTGGTTGACTTTGACCGGGCGTCAAAGACCTGGTTTCTCGGATTTCCTTGGGCAGGAAATCCTGTGGCTTGACTTTTTGACCAGATGGTCAAGGTCCTAGCTCCTCTCTTGGATTTCCTTGGGCAGGAAATCCTGTGGCTTGACCTTTTGACTAGATGGTCAAGGTCGTAGCCCCTTTCTCGGATTTCCTTGGGCAGGAAGTCCAGCTGCTTGACCTTTTGACCAAGCGGTCAAGGTCCTATCCTTTCTCTTCTGGGTTTTCGAGGGCACGGAATCCAATTGTTTGACCCTCTGATCGGGCGGTCAAGGTCCTTTTGTTTCTCTCTTTTGAGTTTTCGCGGGGGCAAAATCTCTTTGTTCGCCCTTGGTCCGTGCGGACAGGGCCCTGTTTTGCTTGACAAATGATATGTTCGTCACGCCCCTTGTCTTTGGGTTGGTATCCCCGACTACTCGATTGACAATCGTCATACTGTCTGGCGATCGGGATGACAAGACTTGTTTGACTTGTCATATCTCGCCTCCTTAGGTTGATAACCTCAATAATCCGGTTAATGAGTCCAACAACTAATCATTTTCCTGCCACTGATCCCAATCAGTGCGTAGGATTTCTTTGTTTTTGCCATGTTTCTTTCAGCATTAGCATCAGCATCGCATCATCTTGCAAGCACCCATTCTTGTTTTAGCATCCGCTTGCATCGGCTTTTGGGATCGGCTCATGCATTTGTTTTCGCATTGGCATCACATCCCCAACATTTACATCAATAGTTGCACGCATTTCGCATTTGCATTTTCATTTGGCAACAAGTCATGACTTTCGGTGCATCCACCGGATAAGTGACTTACTGCCTACAACAAACACCATCCTTATGTAACCTCAAAATGAGGGTATCTTGTCAACCCTGAGCATCAGTCTTGGTTCCTTTCGTCCCTCGACCTCGCTCAGGGAGGGGCATCTGTAGACACCTCGATTTTGAGGTGACTCATAGATGAGCTTTCCAGATGTTGCTTTGGATGTGGCTAACCCTTGAATCCTATTAGCTAAACCAAATCTAGACCTATAGCAGGCCCGCAGCCCAACTTGAAATCCAAACAAGTAGGGGAGAGCACCTAGCTAGCACACCTACCTGGCACACCTACCTGGCGCACATACCTGGCACACAGTCATTTCTTAGGCTGTTGGCTACTAGCTTTCCACCTCCTATGGCTGTTACCTCCACCAACGAATATGCCATGGAATCTTCCAGGCTTTTCGTCTACGAGGCTCCTTGCATTCCTAGGAGTTACCCTTGAGAAATCCCTATATATAGACCCCTATAGGCAGCCATTTAGGGTTGGACACACACAGCTACAGCTAGCCTTCTCCAGAATTCGACAACTATCCACTTGAGCTCTCAAGCTTTTCCTTGCATCCCGAGATATTCTCAGCCCTTCCAAAGCATCAAGGAGCTTATTATCTTGGGTCTTTTTTTGAAGGAACATCTTAGACAAAGTAGGTCCTTCCCACTTTTCCTTTAAGTTCTTATTCTTGTGCATTGGAATAAAGCATGCTAGAAATTCCATATATGGCCTGATTTTTCTGTGTTTTCATGAGGTTTCTATGATTAATTTATTTGTCCTCCTTGCAAGATGCTCTCCATGCAAATCTACACTTTTGTTTGCAAGCATGTTTACTTTGTTTCTAGTATAAAAATCTGCACTATGTTGCCTATATGAGCTATCTTTTTCTTACTATTTCTTTGCACGTAGATCCATGCCAAGCACCTAAATATTGAGTTATGCAGTAGAGATAT
>JAMKQA010047551.1:0-12601 GCA_024699735.1 Posidonia australis | reverse complement strand
TTGATTTCAGCTTGAATTTTTGCGGAGTTCTGATTAATATTCTGATTTTTGCTGGAATGATCTACCGCTCTTGATAAGACACTTTAAATCTTTTTCAAGTTATAATATTTATGAAAATATGCACAAGTGAATAATCATCAAAATTAATGTAATATTTCTAACACAGTACTCCAGCAAAATTCCTCCAGAGGATATTGCACATGCATCACAGCAAGAACTCTGGTTTCCATACCATAGAGCCAACAGCAAGCACAATTGCAGTTCTTCCCTCCCAACGTCGTCTCAGTCAATTTCCTTCATAGGGGACAATCCAGGGATTATCGCTTTTGTTTTTGTGGGTTCTCCTTCCAAGCGGATGAGATCCTTCTACTCTTTCTCTTGGATTTTCACGGGCGCGAAATCCAGCTTGTTAACTTTGACAGGGCAGTCAATGTCATTTTCCCTCTTAGAATTTTGCAGGCGCGAAATCCAGCTTGTTGACTTCGACCGGGCGGCCAACGTCATTTGCCCTCTTCGATTATCGCGGGCGCGAAATCCAGCTTGTTGACTTTGACCGGGCAGTCAATGTCATTTGCCCTCTTAGATTTTCGTAGGCGTGAAATCTAGCTTGTTGACTTTGACCGGGCGGTCAATGTCATTTGCGCTCTTGGATTTTCGCGGGCACGAAATCCAGCTTGTTGACTTTGACCGGGCGGTCGATGTCATTTGCGCTCTTGGATTTTCACAGGCGCGAAATCCAGCTTGTTGACTTTGACCGGGCGGTCAATGTCATTTACCCTCTTGGATTTTCGCAGGCGCGAAATCCAGCTTGTTGACTTTGACCAGGCAGTCAATGTCACTTGCCCTCTTGGATTTTCGCGGGCGCGAAATCCATCTTGTTGACTTTGACCAGGCGGTCAATGTCATTTGCCCTCTTGGATTTTCACGGACGCGAAATTTAGCTTGTTGACTTTGACCGGACGGTCAATGTCATTTGCCTCTCTTGGACTTTCACGGGCGCGAAATCCAGCTTGTTGACTTTGACCAGGCGATCGAAGTCTATTGCTTCTCTCGGATTTTCACGAGCAGAAAATCCAGCGGCTTGACCTTTTGACCGAATGGTCAGGGTCCTTTTCCTTCTCTCGGATTTTCACGGGCAGGAAATTCAACGGCTTGACCTTTTGACCGGGTGGTCAAGGTCCTTTCCTTTGCTTTTCTTGGATTCTCATGGGAGCGAAATCCTTTTCTTTAGCTTCTGACCGGGTGGTCAGAGTCGACCTTCGGCTGGGCGGTCAAGGTCATTTCCTTGGATTTTTGCAGGCACGAAATCCTTGTCTTTGGCTTCTGATCGGGCGATCAGAGTCGACCTTTGACCGAGCGGTCAAGGTCATATCCTGCTCCTTGAATTTTCGCAGGTGCGAAATCCAGTTGTTTGACCTTTTGACCAGGAGGTTGAGGTCATATCCTACTCCCTGGATTTTCACGGGCGCGAAATCCAGTTGTTTGACCTTTTGACCGAGTGGTCAAGGTCATATCCTTCTCCTTGGATTCTCGCGTGTGCGAAATCCTCTTCTTTGGCTTCTGATCGGGCTGTTAGAGTCAACCTTTGACCGGACGGTCATGGTCATTTTCTTATGGATTTTCGCGAGCGCGGACGTGAAATCCTTTCCCTCGGCTTTTGATCGGACGGTCAGAGTCGACCTTCGGCTGGGCAATCGAGGTCTTTGCTTCTGGATTCTCGTGGGCGCGAGATCCTTGGCTTCTGACCGGGTGGTCAGAGTCGATCTTCAGTCGGGCGGTCGAGGTCTTTGCTTCTGGATTCTCGCGGGCGCGAGATCCTTGGCTTCTGACCGGGCGGTCAGAGTTGACCTTCAACCGGGCGGCCAAGGTCTTTGCTTTCCCTTTTCTTATGGATTTTTGCGTGAACGAAATCCTTCTCCTTGGCTTTTGACGGGGCGGTCAAAGTCGACTCTCAGCCGGGTGGTCGAGGTCCTTATCCTTTTTCTTGCATTTTCGTAGGCACGAAATCCAATTGTTTGACCTTTTGACTGGGTGGTCAAGGTCCTCTTCTATCCTTTCTTCTTTTGGGTTTTCGCGAGCGCAAAATCCCTTTGTTCGCCCTCGGTTCGTGCGGACAGGGCCCTCTTTCTGCTTGACAAATAGTATGTTTGTCATGCCCCTTTTCTTTGGGCTGGTATCCCCAACTACTCAGTTGACAACCGTCGTACTGTCTAGTGATCGGGATGACAAGACTTAGTTGACTCGTCATATCTCGTCTCTTCAGGTTGATTACCACAATAATCCGGGTGATGAGTCCGACAAGTTATCATTTTCCTGCCAGTAGTTCCCTCTATATGCTGGATTTCTGTGTTTTTGCCATATCACATCAGCACTAGCATCAGCATTGCATTGCCTTACAAGCACTCGTTCTTGTGTTTTATGTTAGCATCCGCTTTGCCTCGGCTTTCTAAATCGGCTCTTGCATTTGTTTTTCGCATTGGCATCACATTTCCAGCACTTAGCCTAGTAGTCACTTGCATTTTGCATTTGCATTTGGCAATAAGTCATGATTTCCGGTGCATCCGCTGGATAAGTGACTTACTGCCTACAGAAAACACCATCCTTCTGCAACGTCAAAATGGGGGTATCTTGTCAACCCTGAGCATTGGTCTTGGTTCCTTTCGTCCCTCGACCTCGCTCAGCGAGGGGCATCTGTAGACACTCCGATTTTGAGGTGACTCATAGATAAACTTTCCAGATGTTGCTTTGGATATGGCAAACTCAATCCCAATAGCTAAACCTATAGCATGCCCGCAGCCCAATTAGAAATCCAGACAGGTAGGGGAGAGCACCAAGTTAGAGCACCAATGTTGAGTACCTAGCTGGAGCACCAACCAAGAGCACAAAAGTGGCGCACCTAGCTAGAGCACCAAGGTGGCGCACCATCCTGGCGCACAAAGCTGGTGCACAGCCACTTCTCAGGCTGCTGGCTGCTGACTTTCCACCTCCCATGTCTGTAACCTTCACTAGCGAATATGCCATGGAATCTTCTCCAGGCTCTTCGTTTACAAGGCTTCTTGCATTCCATAGGAGTTACTCTTGAGAATTCCTATATAAAGACCCCCATAGGCAACCATTTGAGACCCTGATCATGCTACCCAGCTCTCGAAGAGAGATCAAGTGCAAGCTATCTACTGATTTCTGCAACCCAATCTCGTTTCTCTCAAGCATTCCCTTGTATTCTGAAACATCTCCAGCCCTTCCAAAGCAACAAGGATCCTATTATCTTTGGTCTTTCAAGAAGGAACACCTTGGACAAGGTAGGTCCACCATCCATCTTTTTATTTTTACTTAATTCCTGCACTAGATAAAACATGTCATGCAAATCACATATAATCTGATTTTTCTTGTTGTTTACATGAGAGTTTCATGATGAGATAATTGCACCATGTATAAGATGCCCAACATGTTAGAATCTATATTTAAAATCTGCATTTTGATATTTCTGTAAAACTGTCTTTCTTCTCTGTGTCGGCGACGGAAGTGATTGCCTAGGTGTCCCTCCCACCTCCTGCGTCGGCGACGGAAGTTGCAGTGGCGAGGGCTCCGCTCTGATGGCTGCGGGGGTAGCGTGGCAGGATGAGGAGGTTGTTAGCAGGGAGGTGGGCCTTCTGGAGGTGATCGTGAACGACGGGGTACCCAGAGCACTCCAATTGCTTCCACAGCGAAGGTGGTCGACAACAGAGCAGCGACGACGTCTTCAGCCGTTTGAGGGCCCTCCCCTGAGTGATAAGATCTCAAGGAGGAGGAGGAGGAATAGGGGAGGGGAGAAGGAAAGGCTCGAGGGCTAAGCCAAGACCTGGGAGGCCTGGGGCCTTGCCGGTGGTGGTGAGCCCACCACCGGAGGTGACAACGTCGACGGACAGGGGTGATCCTTCCGACGAATCATGACCCAAACACCTGGGAAACACTCTAGACCTAGCGAGGGACGTTTTGAATTTAAAAAAAAGAGAGGGGAGAAGAATACCTGATGGGGCTTGATGTCCTTCCCGGTGGCTCTCAACGGCGGCGGTGCTCCGGCGTCGCTCTGGGTGGAGGCTTCTAGGCTGCGAAAATGTTGGCTTGTGGCTCTGGAAACTAGGGTTGGATGCTCTGGTGTTTGGATACCAGGAGGAGGAGGTTTTTGCACGCTGCAAGAGGCTGGGGTTCCGATTAAATAAGGCGTCGGCAGTAGGTCCCTTTTAAGCTCTGGCAAGGCCTTCCTCCGCCGTGGATCCTCCTCCTCAGCCACTGGGCGTCGTAGGATCGAGTGCGTGACAAGTTAGGAAGGTCCGGAGATGGGTTTTTGTGTTTTAATTAGGGTTTTGGATTTAATTAATTAGGATTTTGAGTTCAATTACGGTTTTTGTGTTTTAATTAGGGTTTTGGATTTAATTAATTAGGATTTTGAGTTTAATTAGGATTTTTGTGTTTTAATTTAGGGTTTTTGGATTTTAATCAAGGTTTTTTTTCAATTAATTAGGATTTTAAATGATTTAAATGGATTTTGACTTTAATTAGGTTTTTCAGTTAATTAATTGGGTTTTAAGCGAGTTTAAGTGGATTTTACTTAATTTTGACTTGAATTAGGTTTTTGTTTGATTAATTGGATTTTAAATGTTTTAAATGTGTTTTGTTTAGTTTTAATTTTAATTAGGTTAGAGTGCACTAGTGTAGGTTGAATGGGCTTGTGTAGGCTTAAGTGGGCTAGGGTTTTGGTGGTAGCAACCAGAACATCATCTTGAAGAGCATGTTGCCAAGTAACTTCAAAATCAGGATGTCTACACTTAGTAACATTAACGGTGCACTATATTTCAAACTTCTCTTACTTATGTAACCATTCTCACACAAAAAATAAAAATAAAAATAAAAATAGTTCAGACTTTTTGAATAACCATTCAGCCTTTCTCGAGCCATGCTCTTGTAGAGGCTGGTTTCTTCAAATGTCCACGTGTTTGCATGGCAAATAGCAATTTCTTTACTTGGAAAGCCAAGAGTTGGAAGAAAATCGACCTCATTAGCATATGTAGTAGCCAAGGACCAATGATATTCTTCTCCACAAGCTCTTTACCAAACCAAACTACAAATGAGGAACATCAACATTAGTCATTTAAAGACCAACTAAAATCAAATTGTAACGTGTGGTGTGCTTGAAATGCGAAGTCTTCTCTCGGTTGCATGTCCATCCATATATATTCTTATATGAATTTGATAAGGAATGGACTAGATATCACTGGTGCACATGTCTGATGTACAATTCTATAAAGCTATCTACCAACTTCTATATTTGTAAGGGTCACATCGTTGATTGTACACATCACTTTCCCAAAGGATGAAGAATGACCATTCTTATCTTTCGCAATGGTACTTCTGCCTTTGTTGAAGCCTGGTTTTTTTGGATTAGGAAGAGGAGAATTGTCACTGCGCAGCATGAAAATAATAGTTGACATTGAAGGCCTATCAACAGCATGTTTTTGTACACATAATAGACCAATCTGAATGCAACGTAAGACTTCAAATGTTGGACATGAAGAACCCATAGTCTCATTAATTAACTCCAAGCTTCTGCCATCTTTCCATAGCTTCCATGCCTAAGAAAACATATAGCATGTACCATGGATATTGCCAATTACGAAAGAAGAACAATGAGCATTATAATATGCATGTGAATGCTACACATACCATTGCCAGCAGATTTAGTTCATGCTCTTCTTGATAGAAGACTCTATTCTTCTTGCCGCTAATGATTTCTAGCAACAATACCCCAAAGCTAAAGACATCAGATTTGATTGAGAAGGTCCCATCCATTGCATACTCAGGAGACATGTATCCACTGCAAGACATGAGATTAATAACTAAAATCTTGCAATAAATCATAGATTATAACATGATTATTATGTGAAGTGTTTACTAAGTTCCAATAACTCTTCTAGTATTCCCCTCCATCTGATCTGCTTCAAATATCCTTGCAGTCCCAAAGTCAGAGATTTTGGGATTCATCGCTTCATCCAAAAGTACATTGCTAGCTTTCAAGTCTCTGTGAATGATTGTGAATCTTGAATCTTGATGAAGGTAGAGAAGACCCCTAGCAATTCCCATGATGATTTCCATACGCTTTCTCCAATCTAATTTCTTACTTTCACCTGATTAAGACTGTAAATAGTTACAATATTGTCTATAATTATGCACTTTTAAGAAAATCATAGTCTACTAGATTTTATAGATCGTACAATTAATATCAAAACTACTCAAATAGGAGTTACAAAGAATATGATTAATCTAAGAAGCTGATACAATTTGTTAGAGTTTTCATCAAACATCTTAATTCTACATTCAATTAATATGATTCTAAGTGAGAATTATATAGCCATTTTCATTTACTATATGTATACTAAATGACTAATTGATAAATGTTGTGGAAATGAAGTCATTTAGTGTACATATGGTATACATATAATCATTTGCAGTATGACTAAAATCACATATTATACCAAATATGATGGAATCCAAACTCTTGTTTTGCACGAACTCATAGACCAAAATCCGTTCGTCTCCCTCCATGCAGCAGCCTAGTAAACGTACTAGATTTTTGTGTTGAAGTTTAGCAATTATAGTGGCTTCATTCATGAACTCTTCCACTCCTTGTCCAGATGTATTCTTAGAAAGTCTTTTCACTGCTATATCTTGATCATCTGCCATCCTACCCTAGAAATCAATGGACATGAATTGATAAATGTTTCCCCCATAAGAATTTATGGTGTAGCTACACCAAAAAAAAAACATTGTTGATGGACATTTTCATGTAAAATGGAATAAATGAAGCAAACAAGCATTTTACCTTGTAAACAATGCCGAATCCACCTTGTCCAATAACATTTTCACCAGAGAAGTTGCATGTTGTAGATGCTATTGTGGCAAAATCAAATAGAAGGAGCTCATCTTTCCAATATTTGCTACTATTTTCTTTATATTTATTATCTTTATGGCCTGATTCATTGTAACAAGTAAGAATAAAATGTAATAATAAATTTTCAGTAAAACATAAAGAAACTTAAATAAATTAGGAAAAAATGATTATTTTTTGCAAATATATCTCTAAAAATAATTTGAATTGTAGGCGTACCCCTATAATCGTGCAAGGTATGCATATAGTCGTTAACTAAGGGTCCCTATCATTTAAGTCATAGTGAAACTATTATTAACCCTTGATCAAAAACGTCAACAAAACTAAAGAGTCAACAAGTGGTAAAAGGTCGATAGGCCAACCAATGTGGCAAAATATCTATGATAAAAAAGACAACAAAAAGTAAAAACAAAAAACAAAAAATAAAAAAAATTATCCATTTATGGATGGATTAGTCATTTTATTATATATGATAAATGTATGGAATTTACCCTCAAGTTATAGTAAAAACATGTATGCATACAATACAAGATTATGGACAAACTAGTTAATTGTGAATATCTAAGAATACAACTAAAATTTTGATTCTTTTTTCAAGGAGAAATGTGCAAAGAAACCAAGAAAGTTATTCACCATAATCAAGTTTTCTATTCTAATAGAGCAATATTTATAGTTTTAAAATAAAAGTCAATATTAGTCTATTTAAGAATTGATAACTATAGCATATTGTTCACATACTCTAATAAATGTAGTATTTTATTTTATTGAGGTAGGCAGGGACAATGTTACTTTTTTGGTGCCTGTTCTGCCTCTTGTATACTTCAATATCTAGGGACTTTGGTTTATAATGTAATGGACTAGTTTAGCTTTAAAAAAAAGATAGGTAGGAAGGGATTAAGCCCTACCTTTGACCATTAGAATACTAGGTAGCTTAGTAATTTTGACCGTAAAGTTTATTTACGGGCTTGAGTAGAAAGTTTGAACTTAATAGGTTTCCATTTTAGGTAACTTGAGTAACACTTACTGTGATTTGTGGACTAGATTTTAGATTTACATATTTTCCCATACAAAAAACAAGAATCTTTACTTACTTGTCTGAGACCTAGCCTTAATGGATTCCTCTCTCTTTTCAGAGAGACAATATATGAGATGAGATATTAGTAAGTGCTTACCTCTTTGCGTTGCCCCCATCTTCTTCTTCCTCCATGATATTAGAATCCAACATAATACTGTAAGAAGCAACCCTACTAACACACCAACTACTATATAAATTACCTTCTTGTTTTTCCCACTTGCGCTATCTGAAAGAAAGAATCAAGCTTTTATGTAAAAGGATGAGGATGGGAAAGATTGAAGCATCACATTACATGAACTTAAAAATTCACCAAAAAAAAAAAAGGAAAAAAGGGAATACATACTTGGAAGCTCAGAATGTGGCAGTCGTAAGAACATATCTTGTCCACGATAAGTATACAACTTGGTATCTAGGAGATCATCAAACCACATGATACAACCCCTTGGATTACTATCACTCAAATAAAGAGCAGCATAGGCCATGCAAGAGCAATTACTGAAGCATTCAACTCTACAACCTTCGAGGTTCATGCTCTTGTCAACTGTAGCGTCTGATGTGTCTGGTAACTTCACTCTGCTGACTTGGAAAAATCCTTCTTCCTTGCTGCAATTCAACTTCTCATTCCTCACACAACCTTGAGTGTAATCTTTGTTGATCCAAGAGCTATTCGATTTTGGTTTGAATCCTTTGTAGCACTGGCAAAGTATTTGACCTTGGATATTACAAATAGCATTTGGACCACACTGGTTGTAAATATCACATTTATCTCCTTGTGGAGGCCCGAAGGACCTCCATCTTGGAGCATCACTAGTCCAAACGCTGCGAGCATAAGTACCATTTGAGTATAGTTTTATCTTAAAAAACATGCCTTTGGGGATGACCTCGAAGCCGTAATAGACTTCTTCTGTTTGGTTGTCAGTGTAAAAGAACTTGAAATCATTAGAGTTACCATTCATTCGTGGAACACCGTTGAGGTAATGACCATTCCATTGGCCAAAACGATATAATTTTTTGTCTCTTTCGGTCAGGTACATCTCGTTCGCTCCACTAGAATCCACGCTACATGTGAAATTCCCAACAGATGGATCATCCTCAGATTTCCAAGACGTTAAATACCATCTGTGATCAGATTTTAAATCAATTCCAATCTTCATGCCTTGGAGGAGTGTGTCTACGAGATAATCGAAACTTTGCCATATAAGAACACCATTAGATTTGTTGAAGACGACAAGATTGCCTGAATCCAAAAGTTTTGCCACAGGATTAATGATGCCATCAGAACCTTTTGGAGTGGTTGAATTGGATGACCAGACAACAACACTAGTGCTATTGTCTGATACCACGGTCCGATCTGCCATAATGGTTAGATTGCCATCGCTAGTGATCTCGAGAACACCGAACGAATCTTTGATTGGATTCTGCCTATTGGCAACCCAGACTACAGTGTCAGCAGAAAAGTTGTACCATATGCCTATGTACCTGTTGTTGGAGCTTCCTGGGCTGAAGAAACCAAGAACAAACATCCCATTTTCTGATACAAGAGTTTCACCATCTCTGATGGGCTGAGTTTGGTCGAAGCTCTCTCTTGCAGTACTGGAAGAGCCTGAGAAGATCAAAAGGATGAGCAAACCGAGAACAATAACAAAAAAAACAGTGTTGGAATTTCCCATCTCTGGATGGCAACGAAATCTGACGCTGGAACCAGAGACTCTGAAGCTGTAACAAAAATATTTCCTTTCCCTCTTTTGTCAACCCGCTTGGAGGAATATCACGAGCACGAGTTTTGAAATTTTCCGCTGTCTTTGTCTGCAATCGGACATGGAAAGGTGTGGTGGACCAACGAAACTTTGAATAGGAGACCGATTCAATATAATAACGCCGGTATCACTATCATAAAATTTTGCCTGTCAGTTCTGGTACACAAATATTCCTTGTTTCAAGTAAGATTAGAGGTGCACTGTTTTCCAAACTTCCCTTACATTTATAACCATTCACTCTTCCTCGCACAAAAAAAAAAAAAAAAAAGTTTAGTCTTTATGAATAACCCTTCAGCCTTTCTAGAGCCATGCTCTTGGAGAGGTCGGTTTCTTCAAACATCCGTGTATTTGCATGGCAAGTGGCAATTTATTTTACTTGGAAGACCCAGAGATGGAAGAAGAACATTCAACACCAAGATCTTTACCAAACCAAACCCCAGACGAGGAACATTCAACACCAGTCATTTAATGACCAGCAAAAATCAAATCGTAACGCACTTGAAATTCCAAGTCTTCTATTGGTTGCATGTCCATCCATATATATATATATATATATATATATAAATCTGGTAAGGAATGGACTCGATATCACCGGTGCAAAATGTCTTATGAAACCGTCGTTGCGTAACATCATTGGTGTCTTATGATACCAACTAGATTACCACGTCAAAATGATATATGGTATTCAATTTTCTTCGTGGTCACACCTTGACTTCTAATTAAAAAAAAAAATCAGTTTCATCTCCTGAAATAGAAGAAGATCAGCTAGCAAGTGCATGCGTAAGCTCAAAGTCGAAGCCAGAAGATAGAGAAAAAAAGGTGCCACGTAGGATAGTCTTCTATCGGCCTATAATCGCCGAGCATGTCGGGTCGTTACTGCGGTCTGATTATGATGCCTTCTTTGATTTTGCTGATGATGCTTGTGTTCTTCAAGAGCTAGAACTGTCTCCAACATTAAAGCTTTTTTTTTCTCTTTCCAAAACTCTTACAACCTTTTTGGTTTCAGCGGTGGTGAGGTTTCACTACTCTACACTACAAATACTGAGGACATTGTAGGCCTATTTGCAACATATTCTTGCACGCATAGTATAGACATCCCAGTTTTATGGGTCTACAGGTTGAAATTGTGGTAACTGTATTTTTAATCACAAATGAACTCAAACTCTGGTTTAGTCCTAAAGACAGAGAACGTCAAACCCAACAGTAAATAGTTTGAGTCGTGATTCGGGGCCATGTCTGGCGCACCTCTTTGGTGCACCTGTCTGGTGCACCAGACAGGCGCACTTCACTGGCGCACCAGACAGGCGCACCATGCAGCCGCATTGGACATGCGCAAAGCCCATTAAACCCACCAAAGCTCATCAAGGCCCACCAAAGCCCATGAATGCCCATTTAATTCCATTGAGCCCAAGCAATTCACCTGAGGCCCATTAAGCCCAATTAGGCCCATTTAGGCCTATAGAAGCCTACTTAGGTCCATCAAGCCTAATTAGGCCCATAAGGCCCACAATGCAACAATTCAGCCCATTTTCTTCATTTCCAACCCAACAACCCATCTCCTCCTCTCCATTTACAATTTTCTTCCTTCACCTTATAAACCCATTTTTTTCCTTTACTGATTCGAGCCAACACCACACGAACCAGCCATTGAGCCACTCATCCATGCTCACTGACCAACAGCCATACTCCTCGAGCTTGAGCTCTCCATGAACCAGAGCCGCCGGATGAACAGGAGCCACCATTGATCTCTGTCGGCGAGCAGGGAGACAGCTTGGAGACAGCAGTTGGGGCTGTTAGTCCGATAGGGGAGTGGTTAGTTCGTTAGTGAGGTAGTTAGGCTGTTAGGTCTATTAGAGAGTGAGTGGGTTGTTACAATGGGTCGTCGGAAGTTTTTTCACCTATAAAAGGAGCAGCAGAGGCAGAGGTTAAAAGGACTTTTTTTCGGGAGAGAAAAACAGAGAATTCCAGGGCGAGAGAGAATTCCAGAAAGAGAGAGGAGCTCGCAGAGGTGAGAAGTGGAGAATTCAGGCCACCTCCGACAAGCTGCGGAGGAGACACGTGTCGTCAGGCCAGGTATGCCCTCCTCCAACCTCATTTAGCTTCGAATTCAATTTCCTAGAGCTTCCTTAGTCTTTTTGGATCGTTTTCAATCAAGCAAGAGGCCTCCTCTGGTCAAAATCGCTCCCCAGACCTCGTCGTCGTCGTTTTCCGGCAATATAGGTGGGGGTGCTGGTCCAGGGCTTGTCCCTGGTCCTAAAACCCTAGGTCTACCTCTCCTAGCCTACCTCTTGCTTTTCTACCCCTCCAATTCCCATTCCGATTGCTGCGGAGGTCTCCACCAGAGGATCGCCGGAATCACAACGTTCTGCCATCGTCGGAGAAGATGATCGGAGCCAGAACAGGAGCGCACGCCTCCAGCCACTCCGCACCGCTCCGAACCTCCAGAAAGCTTCCATGGCATGCCCCCAGTACTCCTGAGCCTTCAAATCCACGCCACGACCTATGGAACGCGGTCGCAACCTCGCTCGCTGGAGGAAAAGACATCGACGGCAGGCGGAGCTCCCTTCCACGTCATCATCCACCATACTCGCTTCTGGAAGAAGAAAAAGGCTCCTCTCGATGCCCCAAAGCCTCCGCGACCTCCGGATCGCCACGCCGTAGCACCAGCAGTCTCCCTTCTTCCCCAATGTCGTCGCTGGAGTGCCTCGTGTTGGATACTAAGGCTTCTCTAGAGGGGGGTGAATAGAGATTTTCCGGTTTTAATTATGTCTTTGGAATTTATTATGCAATTCAAGAATTTAACACAAAAAACATTCAATCGCAAAGACACTAGATTTATAGTGGTTC
>JAMKQA010047550.1:0-15811 GCA_024699735.1 Posidonia australis | reverse complement strand
GCAATCTTTCCTTTATTATGTTCTTGATGTAGTTACTTGCATGAGCAATCTGTTCTTTATGATGTTCTTGATATAATCACTTGCATGAGCAATCTTTTCATGTTCTTGATTTGATCATGGTTTCAGCATGTCATGTTGGGCCTTTTGTTACATGTTTGAATCTTTTGCATGAACCCACTAATTATCATGTTCTAATAAGATAGCAATGATCAGATGCATTCCATCATGCTCTTAACAATCGCATGAATCAACTTGCATTAGCATAGATTACCCATCTTCTTTCTAGGTCAAGTTATGGATTAGATTGTAGTCTGATCCAGATTTTCTGGGGAGCACCTATATGGCTTACCAGAGCGGCGCACTTGTCCAGCGCCCCACTCTAGCGCCCCATGCAGGAGCACCAAACTGATTAGAGAACAGAACATTCATTTTTGCATATCTGCTTGCATGATTTTCTGAGTGTTTTTGAGCCCGGTTCTTTTACTGCTTGCTCTTTATATTCCATGGTTTTGCATGCTTGTTTTTTTTTGGTTTTAAATAAGATTGTTTTCTAGTTGTTTTCTCCCTTGGGGTATTCAGTCCTTGGTTAAAATCTGGTAGATTGATTGCACCTTACTCCCACATGGAGAACTTTGTGCATCAGCCCATGATCCAGTGGCATGACTGAATCCTGCTTATTTCATTTAGCCTAAATAGAGTGTGGTCTTGTGTGAGGCAACCAACTCTTGAGCACAAGGTCCATAGATATTGCATTTGCATTTCTTTCGCTTTTAAGGCATGTTCTTCGAGTTTTGTGAAAGGTTTTATATGACATGACTTTTCAGAATGCGTTTTCATACGATTTGGCATTCTATGAATTTCTGTTTTTCCTCAGCACATCATTCTGGCCCGCATAGAAAGCACCTAGGTGGCACATTAGACTGACGCACCAGTCTGGCACACCTAACAGGCGCAGTAGCCTGTTTTCATTAGCACACAGTAAGTTTTTATATGATTTTTAGTATGATTTCTTGCTTCGATTTGCTTCTACATTTTTCTGGTTTTCTTCCTTGATATGTTAGGAAGGCATAACTCTGTTTTTAGCCTTTTCCATACATGTTAGTTTGCATTTGGCATATAGCAAAGCAAGGATGATAAATCGCTCAAAACATTAGATCCTTGATCTTATTTATGCAACATTTTTGCACCGACCCTTGACCCGATATAAGAGCGATATTTCTGAGCATTAGGACACACCTTTACACATCATGCACCCAAATTTTAGACACCACACACATAAGTATGGCATGGCATATCGCCCTCGGGCGTATAGCAAAGGCTGCAAAGCTGACATTTCATAAGCAAATAAGAAACCAATAAAAGACCGATTTATGGGGCGCACGAGGGTGCTAGTACCTTCCTCGTGCGTAACAGGGATCCTTACCCATTTTTTCTGGTTTATGACCTACTTTTCCATTGCATAATTTGCATGTTTTATATGGTTTTCCTCGTCTTCCATTTTAATAGACTAGGTGGCGACTCCTACATTTGCATATTTATTTTTTATTAGTTTTGCCATGACTTTGCCGTCCCTCGTGTATTTTGGCCTTTTGCGTCAAAACCATCTTCGAGGCTGTCGTCGGCATGGTTACAAACTCCAACAAACTTTTTAGCCCATCTAGGTTGCCCCTCGCCTCTAGTCCTAGAGAATATAATGAAGGCCAGGAAACCATAAGAAAAAACAATCATAAAATGAAACTTAGGTGTAGGATAACAAGTCATGGTCTCAGTTTTGTTGTCTAATAAGAGAATGGTATGCCTGACGAGGGGTTGTCTCTTCTCGAGATCATAGCATCAGCTCACAGACGAATACCATGAGACCGTCCTGAATAGGAGGGATCAAACTGGTGTCCTAGATTTTTGCATCATAGGCTTGACTTATTATCGGTTTCATGCAATGATGTTGGTTGGGTAGGTTTTACCCTATTTTTCTAGTTGGTTTTCCATGTTGGATTTGGGCTCCTCTTCCCTCTTTTTTATTATTGTACTTTGGATTTTTTTTGTATTTTTGTATTTTTTGCTTTTTTGAATTTTTCTATTTTTTTTTTATTTTGGGATTTTTCTATTTTTAAAATTTGGGATTTTTCATTTTTTGGATTTTGGGATTTTTCAATTTTTTGTTTTTACATTTTTCTTGAATTTTGGGAGAAAATAATGAATCTCTCTACATTAGGAAGAGAGGACTATATGGGTGGACGCCTTGACAATTGGGGTCCCTTGTGCATTTGTGGGAGAGGTGAAAGTGAAAAGTAGAAATCTAGGGTTATAATGGTTGACGCGCGGAAATTAGTATACCGAAATAAAATCGGTATGCCGAAGTAGGACAATTAAAGTATTTGACACAGGAGATTCGGTAGACCGATGAAAAATGATAAATCGAGAAACAGGTTTCTGAAAAATCTGACAGAAATATCGGTAGACCAAAATTTTTTGGTGTACCAAAACAGGGATTTTCGGTCATCCAATATATAATCGGAAGATCATTAAACAAATCTCAAGGAACTTCGGTGTTCTGATAAAATCAGTAGACCGATTCAGAGAAATTCGATGTTCCAATAAAAATAGGTAGACCGATACAGAGAAATTTTGGTGTTCTAATAAAAATCAGTAGACCGATTTAGAGAAAGTCGGCATATCGAACATTTTCGATGTACCAAAAATATTATTTTCACAATGATTTATATTATATCTGATAGTTTACAAATACCTAAATCTCTTCTAATTTTAATAAATTGTTGTTCATCAAGAGGTTTTGTAAAAATGTCTGCCACTTGTTCCTTAGTTGGGATAAATTCTAATTTAATATCATTTTTAAGAGCATGATCTCTTAAGAAATGATGTCTTACTTTTATGTGTTTAGTTCTAGAGTGGTGAACTGGATTTTTGGATAGATTAATTACACTTGTATTATCACAAAAAATTGAAGTTGTAGATAATATTATACCATAGTCTTTTAGAGTTTGTTTCATCCATAAAATTTGGGTACAACAACAACCAATTGCAATGTATTCAGCCTCCGTTGTTGAAAGTGCAACATTATTTTGTTTTTTACTAAACCATGAATCTAAGGAGTGTCCTATAAATTGACAAGTGTCACTAGTGCTTTTTGTATCTGTTCTACATCCAGCATAATCGACATCACTATATCGTAGTAGTTCTAAGCTAGAGTTTCTGGGATAATATAATCCATAATCAATTGATCCTTATAGATATCTTAGGATTCTTTTAACAGCCTTCAGGTGTGATTTCATAGGTGAAGCTTGAAATCTTGCACACAGGCATACACTAAATATTATGTCTGGTCGACTAGTTGTTAAGTACAAAAGAGATCCAATCATTCTTCTATATAGTTTTTGATCTAATTTTTGACCATTCTCATCTTTTTCCAACTTAGTGGAGGTGCTTATAAGTGTTTTAACTATTTTGCTATGATCCATTCCAAATTTCTTTAATAATTCCTTAGTGTATTTTTCTTGGTTTATAAATATTCCCTCTTTATTTTGTTTTATCTGTAAACCTAGAAAGAAAGTCAATTTTCCCATCATACTCATTTCAAATTCTTTTTGCATAATCATTGAAAAATCTTTGTAAAGATTTTCATTTGTCGATCCAAAAATGATATCATCAACATATACTTAGATAATTAAAATGTCATTATCTAACTTCTTTATGAACAAGGTAGAGTCAATAGCACCAATCGAAAAATCTTGATCAAGTAAGAATTTCCTTAATCTTTCATACCAAGCCCTAGGTGTTTGCTTTAGTCCATATAGTGCTTTGTTTAATTTGTAAACATGATTTAGACAAAATTCATCTTCAAAACCTGGAGGTTGTTTGACATATACTTCTTCTTCAATAATTTCATTTAGAAAAGCACTTTTTAGATCCATTTGAAAGAGTTTAAACCCTAGATGACTAGCATATGCTAATAACATTTTAATTGATTCTAATCTAACTACAGGAGCATAGGTTTCGTCGAAATTGATGCCTTCCTCCTAATTATAACCTTGAGCTACTAGCCTAGCCTTATTTCTAACTTCATTCCCAGATTCATCTAGTTTGTTTCTAAAAATCTATTTTGTTCCAATGACTTGTTGTTTTTCCGATTTTGGAACCAAATTCCATACATTATTTCTTTCAAATTGATTTAGTTCTTCATGCATTGCACTTACCCAATATTCATCATCACAAGTTTTAGTTACATTTTTGGGCTCTATAGATGAAACAAAGGCGTAAGTGCCGCAATCATTTTCAAGTTTAGATCTAGTCATAATCCCCTTGGAGACCTCACCAATGACAAGTTCTTTAGGGTAACTAGGCATATATTGCCATGATTTAGGATTTTCTTTAGGTTCTTCTGTAGTTTGATTTGTTTGATCATTATTTGTGTTATTATAATTAAATTCGGGTTCTTCTTCTACATTAATTAATTTAATTGGATTTTCATCAAAATCTACATGCATGGATTCTTCTATAGTTAATGTTCTTTCATTATAAATTTTATATGCCTTGCTTCTTGTAGAGTATCCTACAAGAATACCTTCATCAGATTTAGAGTCAAATTTATCCAAAATATCTTTAGTATTAAGAATGAAACATTTGCAACCAAAAACCTTAAAACAGGAAATTCTTAGAACTTTTTCAAACCACAACTCAAAGGGAGTTTTGTTTAAAATAGGTCTTAGAGAGATGCGATTTAAAATATTATAAGCGGTGTTTACGGCTTTGGTTCAAAAGTGCTTTGGTAATTATTTTCACAAAACATGGTCTTTGCCATTTCTTATAGAATTTTATTTTTCTACTCAACTACTCCATTTTGTGAAGGAGTTCTAGGAAACAAAAAATCCTATATAGAACCATTTTCTTCACAAAATATTTCAAAATTTTCATTTTCAAATTCCCCACCATGATCACTTATAATTCTAATTATTTTCATTCATTTTTGTAACGCCTCGATCCTGGACACGCTACAAAATCACAGTATCATAAGCAAAATTACACTAATTAAAGAAACATTAAATAACTGTAACTAAGGCTCATCTTCAAGATCTCAATGTGCGGTTAAAAGTTCCGACTCCTGCACCGAAACTCGACTGCACGTGATCTGCACCTGAAAACCGAACAAAGTACGCATGAGTGACATCTAAGTCACCCAGTATGCGCCCCAAACACACAAAACCACAATCTCTGCAAAACCGTTAAAACTCCGCTTTTAATTTTCAAAGTTGGTTCTCTTTGAAAATTCGGTTTTAAAACACCCTTTTCTTTTCATTTAAATCACTTGGGAGTTGTTCCCAATTTCATACCCTTTTCAAAACTCATCTTTTCTTTTCAAAACATTTGGAAACCATTTTTCAAAACATGTCTTTTTTTTTCAATACTTGGGATATTTTCCCAAAATCACCATCTTTCTCAAAAGCTCATCTTTCTTTCTTTTATTCTTTCCAAAACCTTTTTTTTTCATATTTTGGGAGAAATCACATTTTTGACCAGAACCAGCCTAAAACATGTTGCCTCTCAGGACTCAAAACCAAAATCGAAATCATTGGCTGGTAATTGGTTAAAACCACAATTCTTATTCTTTTCTAGGATTTTAGGACCATTTACAAGTCCAATCCTAGTCATACTCTTTCTTTTATGCATTTCCACTTTTTTTTACTGATGTTACCTTGATCAGGGATAACCAGGCACATAAGCAGTAGGCGAGGACATTCTTTCCCATACCTCTCTGCATTGCCGCGGTGAAATTCCCCATGTGAGATGCCACCGCCTCGGCCAACTGGCCTCAATTTCTTTTTCACTTATGCATTGGGATACGTCTTTGTCTAACGCCCCATTGGTGACCAGAACAACTAGGTACAACGACTCAGGCTCAGCCTACATCGTCGGTGACCCGAACAACTAGGTTCAATAACCTCGGCTCAGCCTACATCGTCGGTGACCCGAACAACTAGGTTCAATAACCCAGACTCAGCCTACACCGTCTCAAGCTCGGCAACCACAATCGTGTCTGGCAACTGGTCTCATTGGAGTCTCATACTCCTACCACGTTGTCGACACCAACCCCCATGGTTCCTTAACACATCATTAGTGTTTTATTTTAAAAACTCTTTAAGCTTTTCTTTTCAAAAACCATTTCCATTTCATTCTTTTTTGTTGTAGGAATCCGTCTTCCATGCAATACTTGACCCTCTTGAGGGGTCCCAACTCAATTCATGAAAAGTCATGCTTTAAAATTCACAAATTGAGTCTCATGCCCTAAACCACACACAATCAATCATTTTATCCATTTCTAAGGTCTAAAACCCCAAAACCATTCCCAAATTTACTTATTTGGGTTCCACATTCTTCCATGCCTTCTACATGGGAAAAATATCATTAACACATGTTTTACATACACTTAAAACCATTTATCCTTCATTGATATTCACATTTGCATATCTCAGGGTCAAGGTAAAATTGGCAAACCGAATTTTAGGTTTGGTATACTGAAATCTCTTGATTCGGTGTACCGAACTTATTCGGTATACCAAAATCTCCTGATTCTGTATACCGAACTTATTCGGTATACCGAAACCACCTGTTTCGGTTGACCAGAAGATTTCGATCTACCGAAACCAGGGATCCTGGCTTAATCTGTCAAGATTTCGGCATACCGAATGAGTTCAACATACCAAATTCCTCGCAAACAGGGCACACCCTTGTTTCGGTCGATGAAAATCGTCCAAAGTGGGAGCCTCAATCGAACCCCCCAAACATACATCACAATTTACCAATAAATCATGGGGTTTAGACCCTTGAGTCTACTTCAAAACCCCTTAAACCATTCCTCAATCCATTAACTATGTTATTCACACGAAAATCACAAAGGGGAGGAGCTCTAGAACGGCTACTGTAGCCCTCAACCCAAAAATTTGCATATTCCTACAAATTTCAATCCTAACCGTATGATATCTATGTTTTCATGCATTTCAACTCATTCTCATCAATTCCACTATTTTTCTACAATTTTACATGCATTTTATCTCTATTTTCACACACTAAACATGATCTACTAGAAGCATGCAAACGAGCAAGGAGAAGGGCCACGTACCTCAAGTGGCACTCCGACGATCTTCCTCACTCCCCGACGAGTCTCCTCTCGCCTCGGCAAAGCCTCCTCCACCGGCAATCTACACCTCCAACTACGCGCACGGTTCTTCCTTTCCTTCTCCTCTTTCGATTGCCTTTCTCTTGGTTCCATGCCTCCGCCTCTCTTTATCCTCTCCTCCTCCCGCGTCGCGCTGGCCGTCCATCGCGTCGGAAGAGACCGCAAGGCACGGGCTAGCGTCGTTGGTGACATGGGTGTGTGGAAGAAGAGGAAGAAGATGATGAAGAAAGGGTGGAAGGGCGTGGCTCGTGAGGGACAAGGAAAAAGAAAGGAGAAAAAGAAGGAAAGAAAAAGAAGAAAAGACATGCACGCAAACCGAGACAACTGTGCATCCTCAAACCGGACCCCACATTAGTCCCAAATCACAAGCAGGTGCACAGAAAGCCAACCACAAGCTTACATACTCAAGAAACAACAGATTATTCATTAATAAACCATTTATACAATATTACAATTAATTACATGGTTTACAATTAAAAATGGATAATCATGCCCAAATATCACAATTTTTCATTTTGTATTTTCTTGCAAAGTTTTCGAAATTCAGAAAATGCATCATTTTTGTTTGCTAAAATAAAACCCAAGTGAATCTCGAAAAATCATCTACTAATACAAATGCATATCTTTTTCCACCAAAACTTAATGTCCTACTAGGGCCAAATAAATCCATGTGGATGAGTTCAAGTGGTTTAGTAGTGGAAATACAATCTTTTTCCCTAAATAAGGTTTTAGATTGTTTTCCAAATTGACAAGCATCACATAGTTTGTCTTTTTGAAAATCTAATTTTGGTAGACCAACAACACTTTCATTTTTAGAAATTTTGGATAATTGACTCATGCTAGCATGACCAAGCCGTCTATGTCAAAGCCATTTATCATCATCTGTAGATGCAAGGCATAAATTAGATTCATAGGATACATTTATTTTATATACATTATTTTTCCTAAATCCGACAAATAATACTTTACTAGTAGTAGAATCAATTATGAGACATTCCTTTTTGTCAAAGATAACTCTATATCCTTTATCTCATAATTGACTAATACTTAGGAGATTGTGTTTTAATCCATCTACAAGCAAGATATTTTCAATAAAAGGGTTATCAGAATTACCGACATGGCCGATTCCGAAAATTTTCTCTTTTGCATTGTCTCCAAATGTTATTGATCCATCTTCTTTGGCGATATATGAGCATAGTAGATCAATTTCTCCGATCATATACCTTGAGGATCCACTGTCAAGGATCCATTTGGATTTCATCCTGCATTACAAGAAGGAAGAGATGATTTTGGTACCCACATCATTTTGGGTCCAGGTTTGTTAGTTTTTTGAACACAATAATTCCCTTTTGGGATTCTCCTTTTCTTCACCACAAAAACAAACTTTTCATTTGAAATTGCTCTTACAAAACCATTTTCATATGGAATTTCTTAAAACTTAGAAAAGCCAATTCCATGTTTATTTAAGAATGGTTTTTAGCAAAAGAGGATTTTATCTAAGTTCTCCTTTCCCATGGTGAATTTTGTAATGGTTGTTAGTAAATCATTGTTTTTATCTTTTAATGATGTGATGTCATTTTCTAGCTTCTTAATTTTATATTTCATGTGGTCAATTTCCATATTTAGTTCAATATTTTTATTTCCTAGTTTTTGAATCTCATCAAGAAGTATCTTTCCTTCATTTATTAATGATTCATTTTGACTTGTGAGTGTGATGTGATAGCCAGATTTGATTCTTTGTATTTGGATTTCAAAATCTTGTATTTTTGGTATAGTTCATTGAATCCTTCAATTAGTTCATCTATAGAACAATCTTCACTAGCTTGGGATAAGTCATAAACTTCCTCTAGGGCCATGAAGCACATGTTTGCTCTTTCCCTATCCGAAGAAGTGTATTCATCTGAGGATGAGTCACTTTCATCGCAAGTAACTTGAAGAGCCTTGTTTTTATTCTTTTTTAATGTTCTAGTTTTAAGTAAGGGACAATCCTTTTTAATATGTCTAGGTTTATTGCATTTGAAGCAAAGGGGTGTTTCAGTAGTGTTTCTTTTCTTTTAAAATTTTCCTCCTTTTATAAACTTTTTAAATTTTCTAGTTAACATAGCCATATCTTCATCTTCTTCACTATCAGATTCTTCTGAATCAATGGTGGTTTTTAAGGCTATTGATTTTTTGTTAGTTGTTTTTTCATTTTCTTTTTCTTTCATTTGAATTTCATAAGATGTAAGGCTACCAATTAGATCCTCAAGGGAGTAGTTAGAAAGATCCTTAGCCTCCTCAATGGTAGTGGTTTTCTTTTCCCAATCGGGAGTAAGAGACCTAAGGATTTTCCTTACAAGCTCGCTTTGAGAGAATTCCTTGCCTAGAGATTGTAGGGTGTTGATTATTTCATTGAATCTAGTGAACATTTCTTCAATGGTTTCATTTTGATTTATTTTGAACAATTCATATTTGTGTACTAACATGTTTATTTTAGTTTCTTTTACTTGATTGGTTCCTTCATGGGTGACTTGTAAGACATGCCATGCTTCATGAGAGGATTTACAATTTGAAATTCTATTGAATTGCTCTTGATTTACCGCACAAAACAAAATATTTAGTCCTTTTGCATCTAGTTGAGCTAATTTTTTTTCTTCATTGCTCCATTCTCTATAAGATTTAGAACTTAAAGTGAATTCATTTACAACTATATCCCATAATTCAAAATTAATAGATTTTAGATAGATTATCATTCTACACTTCCAATAGCTATAATTTACTCCATCAAAAAAGGGAGGCCAATTTATGCTTTGACCTTCTACAATGTTATGGGATGATGATGAAGCCATCTAGTAGACGATTAGTCTATATCTAGATAACCCACTCTGATACCAATTATAGGATACTTAGGCTTCTCTAGAGGGGGTGAATAGAGAATTTTTAAGTTTTAGTTCAATTTTAGTTTTCTCAAGCAACAAAAACAAAGAAAGAAGCAATTATACAATGAAGATAAACAATAATAGAAAGTGCTCAGTGATTTATAGTGGTTCAGCCAACCCCGGCCTAGTCCACTCCTCAAGTTTCCAACTTGAGATTTCCCTTTTTACTAAATATCAAAAATTTACAAGTAACAAATACCTTACTTGTGCCACAACCGGCGATCCCTTCTCCCACCTAGAGAAGAACTCAATGTAACTTGATTACAACAGTAGCTCTTACAATACTCTTATGATCTCCCAACACTTGCCAAGCTTGATGCATGAGAAAGGATGCTTAAGATGGCTAGGGAGGATGCAAAGGATGAGATTTTAGCTCAAGACTTGCAACACTAGTAGTATGATAGCTGTGAATGTCTATTGTATGTTTCTACGTTGTCATTAGACCATGATTTATAGTGTTAAGCTTAGCTCTAAGTGTGTCTAACGACTAGAAAAAGCCAACTGACAGAAGAAGCGGTACGTCGAAATTCTTCGGTCGACCGAAATCTACAATGGTCGAGTAATTCGATATGCCAAAATAACTTCGGTATGCCAAAATCTTCTGATTCGGAATGTCGAAAGTTTTCGGTGTGCCGTTTTGGTCTCTGCTTCTATCTTCTGCCTTTTGTATTTCGGTGTGCCGTGTCATGCATCGATTTTTCCTGATTCGGTATGCCGAAATAGTTTGGAGTACAGATTTTCATCTTACAATTACAGATGTTCTCAAACCACTTTTTCTCATATGGCATATTGTTATTTTTCGGTATGCTGTTTTTACTCCCTTTTTGAATCAATAATAAGTACAACAAGACTTTACATTTTATTACAAGGATTATCATAGAATTCTCTTTCTTTCTTCATCTCCGCCACTGTGATGATTCACCTGTGCTTTTTGATACAACAATAATTCTCAAACTATTTCGTTAGATTACTTTTGTTATCATCATAAATTACTCTTTTATTCCAACACTTCCTAATACTTTTCTTAATGCCTCGAAATGTCCTTCCCTCATCCTAGACTTGATCAAGATATCATCGACATACACCTCTATACAATGGTGCATCATGTCATGGAATATGGCCATCATGGCTCTTTGATATGTGGCACCAACATTCTTGAGTCTGAATGGCATGACCACATAACAGTTTGCCCCCACGACATGATGAACGACATCTTTTCTTGGTCTTCTTCTACTAGTTTAATCTAGTTGTAGTCGGAGAAACTATCCATGAAGGACAACATCTCGTACCCCATGGTATTGTCAACTAGCAGGTCAATATGTGGTAAAGGGAAGATGTCTTTAGGATAGGTGTGACCATGTCAACGGAACCACCCAACTCCTCATGCGTGGAGGCACACAAAGAATCTCGATAAAGTCACGACAAAGATGGTAAATCCGAGGAAGGACACATCAACTCGAAAACACCAAGGAAAAGAAAACATGGATAAAGAAAAGGAGTCGCCACCTAGTCTTTTAATAGAAAGACGAGGAAAACCAAAATGCACAAAGATACGAGAAAATGATGCCAATGAATGAATGCGTGTGTGCTCCATACCTAATGGATGCAAGACTTAGCTACTGTAGGCCAGAGAAAGGGTAAGGATTCCTGTTACGCATGGAGAAGGTGTTAGGCACCCCTATATGCCCGAAAATCGATTTTTCTTGGCTAATTGCTTGGTTGCGTCAAAATGTAGATGTATGCATGTCTAACTTTAAAATATATGCTCGAAATCATGCCAATGTGAATGCGAGAATCAGGCGAGAAAACTCCAAGTAAAATTACACAAAATGGGAGAAATAATGAGGAAAATAATCCAAGGGACAATGTAGGCATTTATATGCCAATTAATGTACACCCTTGGTCGATATAAAAACCAATGCGAAACAAAATTGTAAAATTGGAGTAAAATTATGAAGGGTTGTGGAAAGGACAAAATTGATTTGATGAAAACATGTGGGCTGTTATGCTAACTAATGCACGATCTGAGGTTATGAGAATGCATGATGTAGAAAATTGGAAACCATGCAAAGATCAAGGAGTCAAAAGAAAACAAAAACAAGAAAATAAAGATGCTCTGTAACTGCCTGGATCTTGGGCCCCACACCGACTGTTTCTATCAGTTATAACCATCTATCAAACTCACCGGTCATAGCTGTAGACACCCCAATTTTGAGGTGGCTCATAGGTGAATCCTCCTGAAGATGTTGCTTTGGATGCTGCAAGCTTAACCACTTTTGAACCTTATTTGACATTTTAATTAGCCTGTGATCATCGCACAAACCGACCACAAGCCTACGGTCTGGCAGCTAGGTGGGAGCACCAAAGTGGAGCATCTGAGTGGCGCACCAACTTGGCGCACACAACTGGCGCACTTATCTGGCACACTAAGCTGGCACACAGTTACTTCTCAGGCTGCTGGCTGTTGGCTTTTCGTATTCTGTGCTTGTAACCCTCACTTGTGAATGTTCTTCACGAATCTACGCAAGGCTATTGGGTTTCGAGGCCTTTTGCATCCCAGGAGTTACCCTTTTCTTTTCTCTTTAAAAGGCCCCTTTTAAGCAACTTTCTGGTCTCTTAGCAAATCCTTAGCAAGCCACCCACTCCTAGCAACCTGCGTCCCAACTTTCAAAGCGCAATCTCGCATCCCTAAGGAACCGCAACCGAGTCCAAAGCAACAAAGAGGAGATACCTTGAGCCATTCAAGGAGGAGACACCCAAGGAGGTAATGTCCTTTACCCATTTCTCCACTTAGATTTTACTTAACATTCTGGATAAAACCTTGCAACTAAACTGATATATTGTATATATAGATGTTCTCTCGTGCCTTCCTGTGATTTTTGGATATTTGTGATGCTCCCTTATAGGTCCATTGATTCTCTGTCATGATAAATTTTGCACGGTGTGTTAACAATGAATCATAGTCTTATGTAATCGCATGCTATGGACCATGAACCGTAATGCATCCTTTTTACATGTTTTATCTTTTCCACATGATCCCTAAGTCAATTAAATCACTTAATGAATCAGAGAACCCATCAACAGTAACTGTAATCTTTGTGATCTATGAATATGCATGGCTTGAGGAGAGAGTGATAAGAGGGTTTTTATGCTCATTTGTTTAACATGATTAAGTTCTTTGGCATCAATCTTAATGATCTAGGTAGTTAGTAACCTGGTTGGTCGCATACATTTGTCCAAACTTTGAAATCAAATTGCCGTCTGAAACAGAGTATCTGGGGTGCACCAACCTGGCACACCAGATGGGTGCACCTAGCTGGCGCACCATCCTGGCACACCACGCTGGCGCACCAGCCTGGTCACAGGGTGCAAGCAACCAACTTTGCATCATGATCTGCATGTTATTCTGATTGTCTTGGACTTTGATTTTTCTGATGTTTGTTCTCTGATATATCATGATCATTTATGCATCATTTCAACATACATTAGCACCGTTTGTTTTAGTTTTGCATGTAGTGTAGTTAGCCTGCCGCGGGGCTCTGCTGAACTGGTTGCCCCATGGACTCTTGTATGGAGAGTTCTTATGCAACAGTCCATGATCCAGAACCGAGTAGCATGGCTGAAACACACTGGCTTTATTTCCTATAGGAGTTGTGTGGTCTTGTGTGAGGCATATTGCCCTTGAGCACAAGACCAATATCATATTTTCTTGGGTTTCCTTTTTCCTTTATGACCTTGTGGAAGAGGGGGAAACTCATTCACATGTGATCAGGAGTTTTAGATGTCCATGATGCGTTTTTAGATGATTTTGTGCATGTTTGCAAGATTTTATATCGCCTAGCACATTAGTCTAGCTTATTGTCTGACCTGCATTTTCATATGCACACATATGTGGCGCACCAGTCTAGCGCACCAAATAGGCGCACCTACCTATTTTCACTACACACAGTAGCTTTTTGGCATGGTGTTTAGCATGTTTCCTGATTTGCTTTGCCTTTGGTTTTCTTTGGACGTCCTCCCAGATATATCAGGAGGACTCCAGTCTATTTTCATCCACATTTGTACATGGTAGCATAGGTTTTGCATATAGCAAAGCGAGGACGTTAGCCACCCAATATTGTTGGATACATGGTTATATCCATGCAATATCTTTACACCGATGTTTGATCCACCGCTCGGGTGACCTTTCTGAGCATTAGGATACATCCTACAGTCTCTCTACTCATGTTAGCATAAGGCACCACTTGCATGTAGCATTGCATGACATATCGCCCTTGGGGGTATAGAAATAGGCTGAAAAGCCAACATTTCATATAAGTAAACGAAAACCCATGAAAGACCGATTTTTCGGGTGCACGAGGGTATCTAATACCTTTCTTGTGCGTAACAGGGATCCTTGCCCATTTTCTAGTTCATGTTGACCTTTTCCATTGGTTTTATGGCATGGTTTTCATGTTTTAAAACGGTTTTCCTCGTCTCCCGTTGTCAAGTAGACTAGGTGGCGACTCCTGTATTTTTATCATTTGCTTTTTATTGTTTTGCCGTGACTTCGCTGGTCCTCACGCATTTGGCCTTTCGCGTCAAGCACGAGGCTGTTGCCGGCATGGTTACAATAGCCGCCTTCTCCACTCGTCGTTTTGATTTGTCATTTGAATTCATCAGAGATTTTTGCCATTGAAATTCACTTGACCCTTCACCAGTCTAGCTTGCAAGTTTTGATCGAATTCTCGATCAAATCAGGGTGTAAAGCTCAAACGATGATTGGAAAAGCAAGAACAAAGGTGATGGAGCAAAATCGAGTAATCAAAACAGGAAATCACTCTCTGGATTATCCCTTTCATCTAGCTCGTCGGATTCACACTGACTAACCTCGACGGAGGTCATCGAGCTCTGCAGGGCTACGATAGGGCAAAGATGACGAATTGAGGCCCCAAAGAAGCATGAGTGGATTCAAAGGAGTGGATTCATACACGAAATTCTAAAAAGAAACCACCAGATAACACCGCCTCTTTGCCTCACTGGCGTGGACGTTAGTTAGCTGTGGTAGGAGTCCAACGTACTCAGTGGACGTCCAACAAGGCTGAGGAGATGAATGGAAGGGTCTAGAAAGGCTAAGATGGAGAAATGAGAGAAGATTCGTGCAATCAGAATGATCTGAGGCACTCCTAGGGTTGTAAATGGGTCGGGTTGGGTCGGGTTAGAGGTCTACCCTAACCCTAACCCGTCCTTTCTTAACGGGTAACGGGTCGGGTTAATACCCATCTTACAAAATTCTAGCCGCTACCCTACCTACTACCCATTAGAATAACGGATGATGGGTAGGGTTAACAGGTGAAACGGGTGACTTTTTTATATTGTTAAGACCACTTGATCACGTCACTTAGAAACCAGAAAATAAAATCATCCTATCTTGATCACGTCACTTAGAAACCAGAAAATCAAGCCATGGCAATGCGTTCGAGCAAGATACATCCAAGGAAACATAGGTTGGAAAGTCACAGACACAAAACCCCAGGGATTCTTCTTCATCAATCCAAGTTAGACAGGAAACCCAAAAAAACATATACAATAGAGCATAACATGCACTTGCGCAGGGATAAATTGCGAAGCCTCATCCTAATCAAATCAATCAGGAAAGCTAGATACTCAAGCATAGAATAAACATGGCAGATTATTACAGTAGGAACACCAAAATAGCCTACTA
>JAMKQA010047549.1:0-15644 GCA_024699735.1 Posidonia australis | reverse complement strand
GAATAGTCCATCGCTCTTGATGCCGGTATGTATTTTTGAATTCATGCTAAGACTTCTAAATCTTTTTCACGTTATAATATTTATGAAAATAAGCACAAATGAATAATCATCAAAATTAATGTTAATATTTCTAACACACATCACCTAAATCCAAACTACAACGCCAAATCTAAAAGCAAACCATTGAATTACTAGAATAGGACATTCATGCCACAAATACACACTAGGATTATGCACTAGAAACATGCACTACCACCCTGTGCCAAAAACACCTACTAGTAACACCCGCCTCTAGTTGAAAATCCAATAAACTGGGCAATTACAAAGGCAAACAAATATGCAGGTATTATAGTTTTTCACGAGACCGAGGTCGAGATTGAGGTCCGTGGATTGAGGTACTAGTTGGACCTGGAGGTAAGTTGCTTCGAGCATTGAAACTTGGAGGTGTTGGCTGGACCCAAAGGTGAGAGACTTTGGTAATGAAATTTACATCTTTCATTTGTGTAAATTTAAATCCAAGAAAGAAGATTAATTCTCCCATTATATTCATTTCAAATTCTTATTGCACACACTTGTTAAACTCTTGACAATGGTCTTTAACAGTAGCTTCAAAAATAATGTCATCCACATAAATTTGTACCAAGAGTATATTGTTGTTTGCTTTTTTAAATAAACAATGTGGTATCAGCCAATCCAATGAAAAAGCCATTTTCAATTAAGAATCTCTTCAGTTTGTCATACCAAGCTCTAGGAGCTTGTTTCAAATCATGTAAAGCCCTTTTGAACCTTAAAATATGATCTAAAAAGATATTATTTTCAAAACCGGAAAGTTGTTTAACATAACTTCCTCCTCAATAAAGCCATTCAAGAAAGCACTTTTGACATCTGTTTGAAAAAGTTTAAAATCCATATAACATGCGTAAGCTAAAAGCATTCAAATTGATTTTACCAAGCAAATAGGTGCATAGGTCTCATCAAAATCAATTCCTTCCTCTTGATTGTAAACTTGGGCCACTAATCTAGCCTTGTTATGAATTACATGTTCAGATTCATCTAGCTTATTCTTAAAGATCCACTTAGTGCCAATTATAGGATGATCATTTGGTTCTGGAACTAATCTCCAAACGTCATTTCTTATAAGCTGGTTCAATTCCTCATGCATAGCATTCATCCAAACCTCATCATCACAAGCCTCATTTGGGTTCAATGAGATGAAGGCATAGGTAGTACACTCATGGTCTACTATAGATCGAGTAAGCACACCCTTAAAAACTTCTCCAATGATGAGATCCTTAGGATGTCCTAACATAAATTGCCAAGCACATGTACACTCATGTCCTAACATGGTCTAGCCATTCATCAAAGTTTACATGTAGAGATTCTTCAATAGTAAGAGTTCTTTTGTTATAGATTCTATATACATCATTTCTTGTTAGATACCCAACGAAGATTCCATGATCATATTTAAAGTCAAATTTGTCCAAAACATCCTTGGTGTTTAAAATAAAGCACTTGCAATCGAAAGCTTTAAAATAGAAAATCTTTGGAATTTTATCAAACCAAAGTTCAAAAGGAGTTTTATTTAAAATAGGTTGAAGTTAAACTTGATTTAAAATATAGCAAGTAGTATTTACACCTTTGGTCCAAAAATACTCTTCATAAAGTATTGTCCTAGTCATCTTTTGTAAGATTCTATTTTTCCACTCAATTACTCTATTTTGTGGAAGAGTTCTAGGAAAAGTGGAATTATGCTCCTAATTTTTCAAAGTGTTCATTTTCAAAATCACCACCATGATCGCTCCTAATTTTAAAAATTTTCAAGTCCTTTTCATTTAGAACTTTCTTGCAAAACATTTGAAATTTATAAAATGCATCATGTTTATTTGCTAAAAACAAAGCCCAAGTAAGTCTTAAAAAATCATCAACAATCACAAAATGTCCTAAGACTTAAAGTCCTACTATGACCAAATAAATCGATATGAAGAAATTCAAGTGGTTTTGAAGTTAAAACGATATCTTTTGCTTTGAAAGATGATTTAAATTATTTTTCAAATTGACAAGCATTACATAATTTATCCTTTTCAAAATCAATCTTAGGCAAACTAATAACAAAGTCACCTTTAGAAAGTTTGGATAATTAACTCATACTAGCATGACCAAATCTCCTATGTCATAACCAAGAATCATCATTTGAAGTTACAACGCAAGTATCACTATTGATAAATCATAAACATTATGTTTTTTAATATCGGTAAAAATTAAAGCATTTGAAATACAATCAACAATAGAACAATCCTTTTTATCAAAGATTACTCTATACTCTTTATCACATAATTGACTAATGTTAATAAGATTATGCTTTAAGCCATTAATAAGAAGAACATTTTCAATAGAGGAGTTTTCAGGATTATCAACATCTCCAATTGCAATGGTCATTCCTTTTGCATTATCTCCAAAGGTAATGGTTCCATCTTTTTTTGTACTCAATGTTCATAGAAGAGTGTGATTTCCAATTATGTGCCTTGAGCAACCACTATCAAGTATCCTTTTGGATTTCTTATTCTCATGCAATACCTAGAACACAAGAGGAAAGTAAAGATTTTGGTACTCATACCATCTTGGTCCAATTTTGTTAGTTTTTGAAGCCCAAACATTTTTGTCCCTCGATATGCATTTACTAGATTTTTGTTTATTGACAAAAAAAATACATTTTTCATTTTTTAAAGCTCTAACAAAAATATTTTCATATGGAATATCAAGTTCTTAAGAGAAACCGATGCTATACTTGTTTAAGGATGCTATTTGATTACAAAGTAGTTTATCAAGGGTTTCTTTGCCCTTAGTAAACTTAGTTACTACACTGAGCAAGTTGTCACTTTTGGTTTTCAAGGAAGTATTATCTTTTTCCAAGAAATTGATTTTATTTCTCATGTATTTAATGTCATTTTTCAATTGAAGATTTTGAAGATCTAATTCATTCATTTCAGTGACTAATTTCTTTCTTTCACTAACTAACATTTCATTTTCACTAATTAAGTCAACAACATTTTGATTTAAGCTCTTGGATTTTGATTTCAATGATTGAAATTTCATATATAGTTCATTGAATGCATCAAGAAGCTCATCCATGGTAAAATCCTCAATATTGGATAAAGAAGGTACCACATTTTCTAGCGTCGTGAAGCACATATGATCTACTTCTCCAATTGATGTGGATTCATCATCAATTGTGAAATCACTTTCATCTCATGTTGCATGAAGAGCCTTTTTCATGCTCTCTCTTATCCCTTTTGTCCTTCATGAATGTCTTCATTTTGAGAAAGGGACAATACTTCTTTATGTGACTAGGTTTGTTGCACTTGAAACACAAAGGTGCTTCCATACTTTATTTAGTCTTCTCATTTGAGCTTCTAAGCCACTTCCTTTGAAATTTTCCTTTACTCATGAACCTCTTGAACTTGCGAGTGAGAAGAGCAAGATCCTCATCATCTAAGTCTTTCGAGCCAAAGGAGACTTTAAGTGATATGTGTAGACATCACGATTTTGAGGCCGTTTGTCGATGGACTTCTCTAAAAGAGCTTGCTCTAGCTGTGATAAGGTACTACCCAACACCACAAACCCCTCTAACACTATAAACCTACCTAAAATAGTAATCCTTGGATAACCAAAGCCCATCTGTGGTCAAGCACTCAAGAAACAAGCCAAAGATCCAGCAATCAGGCCCTGTAGTAGGTCTAATGCATAGATCCAATGCGTATCACTGGCACATTTTCCATGCATAAATTCCTAGCGCATGGCCCTGTGTCAGATTACCTTCCGCAAAGGACTAGATCATCCAATCACATGTTGAAAACCCATTTCCTTGCTTCTAATTGGTGGTTATGGATCTGAGGATGATCTTTGATGTGTCTTGACCATCATACCTCTCATCCTAATTTTAAAACCCAATCAAATCCTTTGATTTCAATCCAAGCCACCCATTTGAGATAGTTATTCATCAAGTGCTCTCATGTATGCAAGCTTCCCATAAAACGACCTTCAGCTTGTCCATAACGAGGTTGTCGGCCTTGCATGCATAGACCCACTTTCACCTCCAGCCACCACACAGCATTCCTTCTAACGACTGCAAACCACCACACCACATTCCCACCACCTTTGGCCACCCCAAGCCATAGCAAACACTGCATAGCCCTGCAACCATTACGCAGAACATCCCCAAGCACTAGTAGCCACCGCATAGCACAATCACCAAGCATCCTCCGCCTCTGTCTCAACCAAGCAGTGATGACCTAGAGTAGCATTATTGCAAGCCAATGCCGTTTGGAGGCATAATCCACACTAGCAGCACAAGTTAACACCCATCCTTTAAGTATAATTGAACCTTCCACTGCCTAGTTTGGTCTTGTTTTTGCCTAGTTGCCTCAATTCTAGTAGAGCTTCGTCTGTATTTGCATCTCTGTTCATGTTCCACAATGATGGGTTCCCAATTCTTGTGTGAGGCCATCATTCATTGAACACGAGATATGACCCATCCCTACACGTGCATCCATTCTCCGATACCTCCATGATGCTCCAGTGAGCTCTCGGTCAAGGAACTATCTCGTTGTGGTTAACCATCCTCGTGACGGCAAATGGGTTTGACATCACAGCATGGAGGATGCATCGGCCTCGGAGAGCAATTCACATCCTATTTTAATCACATTGCCTGATCTTATTCTCTGCTCTCTACCCTTCCATGATCCGCGAATAGCTCCAGAGAGAGTTGGAGTCTGGAAGCTCATGGCCCAACCCATGGCTATGAGAGCCAAGGTGAACTCTAGCAAATATGGTGGAGAAGGACGATGATCATCTTGATTTTCTTCATTTTTTTCTTTTCGTCTAGTGTTTTTGAGTCAAGATCCTCCTTGGATGTACTTCCCCCTTTGTGGCCTTTCGACGTGTGTGTGGATCCTATCCCACGCACACCTTCCCATAGCCACATGATCATAGGAATTGACAACTCCGTTGGGGATACTAGACTCCGACTTTCGCTTTGACTTTTCTCGTTTGCTTGGCTTTCTGAATCTCTTTGTGTTGCCTTACATATGCTTGCTGTCTTACTAGCACATGTTCATGCTCTAATTTCTTGCTTGATGCTATACTTTATGCCTTTTGTATGGTGGATGTTCTATTTTGCACATATATGCTATGACACTACACATGCACATGTTATAATTCATGTCTTTTGATGGGATAGATGTCTTTCTTTTCCATAATCATGTTGACGCAACACTCGTACATGTCATGCTCATGTCTTTTGCTTGATGTGTGTTGCTTGCATGCCATGATTAGGTGTTTCTTTCCCCTTCTGCACTTGCCATCCTAGGGAGAATTAGAGACATGCTTGCTTTCCCCTCTGGTTTAATCTAAAAAGTGCAAGAGAAAGAAAGCACCTAGGCAAAACTTGAGACAAATTTGCATCGCTCTGCATCCGACTTAATATAAAAAAATGCAAGTAAAAAATACCAAGCATAATGGCATAAATTACCATATAGGAGCATGCATCTTCTCATCTCTTAAGTTCACCCACTCAGTTTGAGAAGGGTAGTCTTAGTTTTCATGTTCCATGGCTATTAGTGTGGGACAAGTAATAGGCTTGTTCTCCCTTGTCCAAGGTCGTATCGGTGTTAGTAAAGGATACAACTTACTGTGTTTGCAAGGGTTGAGACCACCAATACACCATCGTTCGCTGCCTAAGCTTTGGCTAAGATGTGTGACGAGACCTTACTTTCTACCTTGAGTTAGAGACCCTTGTACTCATGAGAATGTCTAGAGTAGATGACCTACTCAGGGCATACTTAGATGGTGAGAGAGGTCATAGTAGAGTATTTATTTGCATGTGTGTCATTCATACAATTGCAACAATTCTTGCATTCTTCTATCTAGAATTTGACACCTGTTGTTATTTTTATTTGTTTATAGGTTAGTGTGTGAGGTCCTTAGCTAGAAACTCGAGCATCCCTTTCACAAGTAGACACTTGTGATCCTTCTTTCTGTCCTTTCTAGGCTATCTGTCTCCTTCGACAATAGCTTGTTTTAGGTCTCGTGCTTTTGCTTTTAGTCGTTGCTCCCTTTGTAGCCGCTCGTAGTCAACCATTATCTAGCAAACTAGTGAGCCTCATCCTACTATTTTCTTGGAGGAGATCTTTGTTTCGATCCCTCCATCTTTCATTACGACTTCTGTTGTTTCTTCATCCCCTCATGTGTACCACCTTCAGGTGCATGGAGATTTCATGCCTCTTACTCTAGGACAATGGCAGACCCTAGCCGGTCTGGAGGCCATTATTGAATTTGTCACAGTGACCACCACTTGGGCTCTCGAAATGCCACTGTCATCCCTTCCTATGGCCTTCTTGTTTCAGGAATCGAGTTTGTTGCAGCTGTTTCTGCTTTAGGATCTCTCCCTTTTGGGCAATCTGTCTTCGTGCCCCCTTTGGCATCCATCCCTTTGCCAATTTTGCCTTCTGGCTAATATATTGATGAGTCCTTTGCCATGCAAGCTCAACATCTATTGGCTCTGGCACAAAAACTACAAAGCATAGCTCTATTTCTTGATCCTGTTATAATCACTCTTATGCTGACCCATGAGGTTCTGGTGCAGCTCAATTTTGCTTTACAAGCTCACCCCACTGCACTTCCACCCTTACTATCGCCCTAGCACCTCACAACTTTAGTGATGGGGGCATCATCTTTGCCTCCTGCACTGCCACAATACCTTGCATAGCATGCAACTCTATCACCTGATGGCCAGTCCATCGGATTGGTAGGAGCACAACACCCATAAAGTTCGTTGTCTGGCACCATACCAACGCAACAACTGCCACTCCCACACTCTTCACCCTATACTACATAGCATGCAATCTATCCATTTCCCATGGATTAGTAGATACAGGCCCCTGCATTCATACCACCACACTCTTCACCTTTGCATAGGTATGCTGGTCGTCACGCTTCGACACTAGGATGTGTGATGGTGGATCTGGAGGAGCACCCATGTGCAACCCATATAGCATACGCGACACCCACCTTAACTACAACATCATCGACAACAATAACCTTAGATACAGTCCTCACCAAGATTGGCTGTCTAGAAAGAGCACTTCGCCAAGTGCAGGGTGGGGCCCACCAGTTTTATCTATGCTGGAACCTTTGCTATTTCCCAAAGATGACACTCCCTTCTAACTTTCACATTGCAGAATTCAATAAGCATAAAGGTTACCCAATCTTGCATTTAAAAGCGAACTGCAACGACCTCGCTTAGCTTCAAGATAATGAAAATTTTCTTATCCATTTGTTTCAAAAAAGTCTAACGGGGTCAATCTTCAAATGGTTTACTTCACTCGATGTGGCCACTATCAAAACTTGAGATAACCTTAGCCAAGCATTTCTAGAGCAGTACTCTTTCAACCTAGACTTGAACCTAAAGCGTGAGGATCTAGCCGCGACCAAATAGAAGCCCCACAAGTCGTTTGGGGAGTATGTCAATCGTTGATATGCCCTAGCCTCCCAAGTCAAGGATAAACCCTCTGATGAGGAGTCTATTGAAATGATCATCAAAGGGACACAACCAGCGGCTAGGGCCCTGCTTAACATACATTCTATCACTAGCTTTGCATCTTTGATTTGGGTTGGCACCCCTGTGGAAAGCTCACTGTGAAGTGAAAATTTCCCCACGCTCATTGCATTGGCTAGGCAAGCCAACAACTTCAGTAACAACAGCAGTAACAACAACAATGATGAAGGCAATAGCTACTCCAAGTGGTGGGACCCACAGAAGCAAATTGTGGTGTTCATTCATCTAGGGACAACACCTACCATTGCAGTAAGTGTAACATCTGGGCCTAATTATCCAATTAATGTAAATCATGAGATTAATTGTAATATTTGAATATGGTTTACTAATGGATAGTTTGATTTATTGTAGTGATTGTGTCTCTCTCTATGTGATTGGATTTGGTGGTTTCCCTGGTCTTGTAGGCTCTAGCGTTGTATCCGTGTGCATGGGACCCGGGCTAGACCCCAGTCAATCCAAGTACAGTGCCACTCATGCATCTTCTTCTTCCTCTCCTTTCCTTCTTCCCTGTCAACCAGTGCCACCACAACCCTTCCGTGCACAACCCGTCCTCTCTGTCGCCTGTGTGGTGGGGCAATGATTGACAGGATTTGTGGAAGCAGCCGGAGCAAAGGAGTTTAAGAAGGACCGGAGGAGATGGCGTCGAAGGCATGAGCCAAACTAGAGAGAAGGAGAGAGAGGCCAGAGGTGTTGCGTCAGAGAGTTGGGTGCGTTGAGGGCCAGAAGTGTGGTGTGTGGAGGGGGAGAGCTCATTGGAATTGTGTAGGCTCATCGGAAGAGGTATGCAACCCCTCCCTTCCTATTTTTCCTTTGTTTTGGAAAATGGGTTAAATACATGAAAATGGTGTAAAATGCATGATTAAATCATGGAAAAATAGTAGATGGAAATGTGATGAATGGCATGAATGTGTAAAGGTCATGTTAAGTTGTGTGAATTTTGTGGAGTTATGGTCAAATTTCATATGCATGTTACAGTAGCCAAGTAATGAGCTTCATGTCTTTAAGATTTTATTGTGAAAAGCATGCTTAATGGATTTGTGAATGATTTAAGGGGTTTTGAAGTAAACTCGAAGGTCTACACCTCATGTTTAATGCATGATATTTGGTATATGTTTGATGTGTCCGCCCCTCATTCCCAAGGAGGAGAAGACTTGAGTGGCAGAAGTTGGGTTGTTTTCCGTAATCATGGAAAATGACATACCGAATTGGATTCGGTATACCAATTTGCTACCTAGTTGGGCCCTGAGTTATTGATTTGGACGACCAAAAGGTCTCGATCGACTGAATCAGGGAATTTCGGACGACCAAAGAGAAGATTGGTTGCCCGTTTTTAACTTAGAAAGGGGAAATCTAACATGAATTCGGACGACCGTGCAATTTTAGTCGACCGAATTCAAATATATTTCAGATGATCGACTGTTTCCTGTTGATTGAATTAGGAGATTTCGGTCGATTGATTTTGATTCAGTATGTCGAAACTGCCCCTTGGTCCATATGAATAAGTGTGTATGAAAAACAGAAATAGGTGGTTTAAATGGATAATGGACATGTATGAATGAGGTGTTCTCCATGTGGATGACATGAAGGAATATGGAATTCAATAAATAATAATTAAATATGGTTTTGGGTTTGAGGCCCTAAAAATGCAAAGAAATTGATGAACATCGATTTAATGTGATTTTTGGACATGAGACCCAATAATGAATATGAATGCATGGTTTTATATGGTTTTCAGCCTGGGACCCAAATGAAGGATCAGTTGCATGGAAATGACTTCCTGCAATGGGAAGAGAATGAGTAATGATTTTGAAAAGAAAACCCAAGAGTTTTAAAAAGAAAATAATAATATGTTTTGAAGCCACAAGGAGCTGGTGTCGATAATGTGGTAGGAGTATGAGACTCAAATTAAACCAATTATTAGATACGACCGTGTAGGAACCACGAGGGGCTATGTCGGCAAATTGGTATGGAACAAATTGTTAGATATAACTATGGTTATCGAGTTTTGAGACGGTGTAGGCTGAGCCTGGGTGTATAAACTTAGGTGTTCGGGTCACCGATGGGACGTCAGGAAAAGACGTATCTCCATGCATATGAAATGAAATTAAGGCCTATTGGCTGAGGCAGTGTCTTCCCGCATGGAAAACTTCACCGTGGCAATGCAGGGAGGTAGGGAAAATGGTGTCCTCACCTACTGCTTATGTGCTTATTACCCCTGATTAAGGTAATACCAATAAGAAAAGTGGAAATAAAATGTGTGATTCTAACAACAAACGAGAGTCATGTTTTAACCAATTGCTAACCAATGTATATGATTTTGTTTTAAACCCTGTGAGGCCTTGTGTTTTAGGCTAGATCTGGTCAATAATGTGGATTTCTTGAAATGCATAAAAGATTTTAAAGATGCATAAATTGAGAAAAAGATGTATTTTTGAAAAAGACATGGTTTTGGATAAAGATTCCAAATGTTTTTAAAAAAAGAAATGATGTTTAGGAATGGATTTTTGAAAACCACGTTTTGTAATAGTCTAGGCTTGTGTTTTCTCATTGAATCGCCGTAGTTTGCATGTGGGGCACGTACTAGGTGACTTGGATGTCACTCACGCATACTTTGTTTGGTTTTCAGGTGCAGGTGGTGGTGTAGTCCAGCTCCGGTGCTCGAGTAGGAGCCACTAGCCACACGTCATTCCTAGAGGTGAGCCTTAGTTACAGTTGTTTGATTTATGTTGTAATTATTGTCATTGCCTATGATACTATGATTTAGGTAGTGTACCCGAGTTCAGGGCATTAAAGTAAGCCACCCAGGCCCAACTTTTTTGGTCGAGACATTGAGGGTCTATCTCATCACTCCTATCCTTTCTGACTCCAGCTCTTCTCTGATGGATCCTTCTGATCTCATCGATGTGGTATCCTCTCATTCCCCTTTCCAGCTATTTCGAAGGGTGCTTGAAGAGGCAAAACCTACCATTCATGTGGTTCAGTTGTCATCCCAGCCAGTGCATGCCACTTCTCTACCTATCTTGCCACAGGGGGCTTGACTTGGAGTTTGCATGTTTGCCTAGCACCAGTCCAACTTTGAGAGTGCAAGCACCCTGGACACCAACAAAAGGCACAAATTAGCAGCAACACAGGTAGTAACAACACCATCAGCAGTATCACCAGCAATACCATCAGTCTCAGCAATTCCAATAGTCCTAGCAATACCATTAGTTTTAGCAGTTCTAGCAATTCTGACAGTCCCAACAATACCATCAGTCCCAACAATTCTAGTAGTCCCAACAATACCATCAGTCTCAGTAGTCCCAGCAATTCCAACAGTCTTAGCAATACCATCAATCTCACCTGTAGTATCAAAAGCAATCTCAATCGTCTCATTAGTATCACCAGCACTTCCATCAATCTTAGTAGCCATAACATCATCACCATTAGTTTCAACAATCCCATCCGTAGTTTTAGCAGTCTCAACAGCCTTAGTAGCATTACCAAAATAATCAGCGACCCCAACACCAAAATCAAAAAAACATAAAAAACAATATGTGTGTGTGTATGCCTACCAACATTTGCCCGATGACAAAAAATGAAAAAGCAAGCCTACATAAAAGGAGATTGTTCCTCCCCAATTGATACTACCTAAACAAATAGGCAAGTGAGGGAACCATTATCCACTGAAAATAAGACAAAATGTCCATACTCCTAAAGGAGCCTACACCTCCAAGAGGGAGATAAATGTTAGGAGTGACTAAGCGAGTGAGAAAAAAGAATGAATATTTGTAAGGGACAAAAGAAACAAAGAAGAAAAAAGCCAAAAACAGAAGTCAACCCTAAAGAGAAAGGCACACGGAGTAGTCTTATCCCTAGAATACATCTTGGAGAGGAGTCGAAGTATGTGCTTGGGAAGCTCACATTTCTAAAGGGACTAGCCACCCCTTTCTTGCAGCAAAAGCTCCTCAGCTTAGACCAGGTGCCTATTACCTCCAAGATAGGGATAGAGTAAATTGGTGCATCCATGAAGGAGCAAAAAGAAAAACTATCGAAAATCTCAAAAGAGCAAGTGTAAGGTCCTAAAGAATTCAACATAGAGTGCCCAATCCGTTGTCCAGCTAGCGTTTCTCACCAATAATGAGAGCTTGAGTGCCACCACCCACCAAAAGAGGACCACCTATAGCCTGTGACTCCTGGTAGGGTCTATTGAGTTGAGGGTGTCTTCCTCCTTTCTAGCAAACATGAAGCTTTCCAACATAACTGAGGACAAACAAATAATAAAAACCACTCATAATCAATTAGCTTGCTTATGATTAGAACTCTTTGCTTACCAATGCATCACCTTGCAGATTCCTACTGAGCATTCAACCAAAGGCATGCCAACTGCTTCCTGGTCAGCATACATATCAGGACACTAGCCAGCATGGGTTGACAACAACCATATTCCCAAGTTCATTACCTCCTACTACGGGCATGTCTGCTGGCTTTTGAGCTAGGGGACAATTCAGATTTGCAAAATTAGCAATGTGACACTAGTCTCCCTTCACTAAGCTAAATTCTGCAAACACCAATGGGGACACTCAGTGACAACACAATGAAGTGCATAAAAGCAAGAGTAAAGTAGTTGGCTGAGTAGAAGAGTAGTGCATAATCTAGGCACACATATCAGAGGCAAACTGTAAGCTTCTCAAAGGGCCTAGGTCTATTGGCTTCATTATCCCTTTTCAAGCATAACTCTAGAACAATAGTTGAACATGCAAGCCTTCAGAGAAAAGTTCAGCAAGCAAGCATCATTCAATGCCTTAGCCCACACTAGATTGCACAAGGAACAATCCAAGGTGCACCTGTAGACAAGATCCACCCCTTGCAAACTTCATATGCTAAACTAACCAATTTGGCCCCTTGCATTTGCATCTCTCTATCTTTTGTCCACCCACTACGTTGGGTGGTTTATGATGGCCTATATGCTTGCAACTTGTCTTTACTTGGCAAAACATCGTATGTCGACTCTAAGATCATTGCTCATCCATGATGCGAAATCATCAGCATCTTGATATCAGGGGTTTGTCAACTGCCTTTGGCATCATCATCTTGATACCAGGAGCTTGTCAGCTGTCTTTTGGCATCATCATCTCAATACTAGGGACATGTCAGCTGCCTATTGGTATCATTATCTCAATACCAAGGATATGTCAACTATCTTTTAGTATTATCCTTTTGATGGAAGGGGCATGTTAGCTGCCTTCTGGTGTCATCTCTTTGATGTCAGGGGCATCTCAGCTACCTTTTGATGTCATCTCTTTGATATAAGGGGTATGTCGGCTATCCTTTGGTATCATCTACCCTCTTTTTGGGCTAACATCCCCAACTATCATGGGATCATCTTCAGACCTCTACCATACCTTTGTGGTTGGTATTCCCATCGCATTTCCCCTTTGTCGATAGGTCTGACAACTTGTCAATTTGTCATCTTCTCCCTTTTAGTGATGAACTATCCTAAATACATCCAGCTGACAAGTTCACTACCCTCCTTAGGAAACTATCACCGACCCTATCTTGATTGGCAAGTTTGCTCTTCTATCTCCTAAACTATCACTGGTGGAATCCTAGTTGATAAGATTGCTCCTCTATCTTTCGAACTGTCATCGTTGCATCCCGGTTGATAAGTTCATTCCTTTGTCTCTTGAGCTATCACTGGCTGCATCCTGGTTGATAAGTTCACTCCTCTATCTCCTGAGTTGTCATCGGCTACATCTCGGGTGATAAGTTCACTCCTCTGTCTCCCAAACTGTCACTGGCTGCATCTCGATTGATAAGTTCGCTCCTTTATCTCCCGAATTGTCACCAACTACATCTTGATTGTCAAATTTGCTCCTTTATATCCCGAACTGTCATTGGCTACATCTCGGTTGGTAAGTTTGTTTCTCTAGTCTGTGAACTATCACCGGTTACATACCAATTAATAAGTTAGCTCCTCTGTCTCCCGAATTGACACCGACCGCATTCTAGTTGATAAGTTCATTCCTCTATCTCCTGAACTGTTACTGGCAGCATCCCCGTTGGCAAGTTCTCTCCTTTATCTCTTGAACTATCATAGGCCGCATCCTGATTGATAAGTTCACTTTTTTGTCTCCTGAGTTGTCATAGGCTGCATCCCAGTTAATAAGTTCGCTCCACTATCTCCTAAACTATCACTGGCCACAACCCAGTTGATAAGTTCACTCCTATGTCTCCTGAACTATCACTAGCTATGTCTAAGTCAGTAAGTTCGCTCTTCTCTCTCTTGAACTGTCACTAATTGCATCCCGATTGATAAGTTCACTCCCTTGTTTCTTAAGCTGTCACCAGCTATGCCTTGATTGACAAGTTCGCTCCTCTATCTCTTTAACTGTCACTATGCAACCATACCTGTGAAACCCACATGACTTCTCCGTACGTAGAAACATACGAAGAATCCCGATATGGTCACGACAAAGATGGTAAATCTAAGGAAAGAGATTTGACTAGAAAACACCAAACAAAGGTAAAGAAAAAGATAAGGAGAAAGAGTCGCCACCTAATCTGTTAAGGGAAAGACTAGGAAATCTGAATACGATGAATGCAAATGAACACATATGTGTTCCATGCCTAATGGATGCAGCACACATATCTCTGCGGGTTAGAGAAAGGGTAATGATTCTTGTTACTCATGAGGAAGATGTTAGGCACTCCCATACGCCCGAGAAATCGATCTTTCCCATACGCCCGAGAAATCGATCTTTCTAGGTTAATCGCTTGTGTGACCAAGCCGACGTACGACGAACCGATAGGGTCACGGCAAGAAAGGAATGAAGAAGAAAGAAAAGGGGAGTCACCACCTAGTCTTTAAGGGAAAGACGAGGAAAACTACAAACAAACCACAAAAAAAGGATGAATGCATGTGATGCAATTGAAAGACTAAATGTCCACAAACCAGAGAAAGGGTAAGGATTCCTGTTACACACAGAGAAAGTATTAGGCACCCCCATGCACCTGAGAAATTTGGTCTTTCTATTCTGATTTGCTTGCTAAGAGGCTAGACGCAAATGTATGCTTGTTAAACTTAGATTGTGCTTGAAATCATGTTAATATGAATGCAAGATCATGACAAGACGGATGTGCAAAGTGCGCAAAAATTGTGAAGAAATCGACACAGAATGACGGAATAACGTGTAACACTCGTAAAATTCATTTTGTAATTACTTACATTTTATGAATTTTATTTCTAAATGGGTGTTACTATTCCGAGGCCCATTGTGTGGTTTTGTGCTTTTGGGCTTGGGCTTCGTGGGTCGGCTTCTATTTGCGTGTCCCTGTGCGTGGTTTGGCACTGTGTATTGTGGCACTGTGCTTGTGGGGCCCAGGTGTGGGTCCGTGTGGGGCCCGCATTGTGTGCACAGTTGGCTTCGTTGGTGGTGACTGGTGGTTGAGGCTTGCAGTTGGCTTCGTTGGTGGTGGCTGGCAGTTGGCTGCTCGTGCAGTGTGTTGATGGCTGAGACACGCAGGTGGGCACGTTTTCAGCTACTGCGAGTGCAGGCTTTATAAGCCGCACCGCACTTCTCCTCGCCACCCATCGCTGTTTCCTCCTTCCTTCTTCTTCTTTTCCCCTCCTCCCCGGCGGCACGCTACTTCTCCTCCTCCTCCACCTTCTTTCCCTTCCTCCCCACCTCTCCTTCTCCTTCCTTCTCCTCCCTCTCCTCCTTTCCACTCGTCTCCCCTACCTCCTCTGTTTTTCCTTGTTCTTCCTTCACGCGTGCGCCAAGAGAGAGGAAGAGGTCGAGGGAGCGAAGTGGAGGCTGTGGTTGCTCGTGGTGGCGCACAGAGCTCACGTGGTGTGCCCCGTGGCCGTGGTTGCGTTGGAGTTCATCGAGGTCGGTCGAGGATCGCCGGAGGCGTTTCTCAGGTACACACTGTTGGATACAAAAGCTTCTCTAGAGGGGGGGGTGAATAGAGATTTTCGATTTTAATTATGTCTTTGGTAATTGTTAAGCAATTTAAGAGATTAGCACACAATACAATCAATCGCAAACAC
>JAMKQA010047548.1:0-15385 GCA_024699735.1 Posidonia australis | reverse complement strand
TTTGTTTTTTGATTTGGAGAGTTTGTAATTCAAGACAAGGTGGAGATTGTTGTAAATATGTCTTGAATTATATCTTTGTTTAGGGTTAGTTTGGTCATTTGACCATTTAGGTGCCCTAGTATTTAAGAAGGCTAAGGCACAGAATATGAAACCTCTTTGGCATAATGTAGCCCTATTTTGTCTCCATATGTGTAGAGAGAACTCCTCCCTCTTCTCTCTAGATCTAGGGTTTCATGTGAGGTTTGTCTGTGGGGGAGGGTTTGGATGCTTGGGATGTGGGCATCCATCCGTTCGTATTTGTTTTCTCTTCACCACTCGGCACAACAAGGACGAATCTAGGTGCCACCTTCCTCGCCTTTGAATTCCAATCCTGTTGGACGGATTCAAGGCCTCCCTTTTTTCATCTTTCTAGACTGTCGGCCGGAGTCTAGATTCTCCCATCCGCGGTTCGATTCGTCTGGACGAACATTGGTACCCCCCCTTCTGCCTTTGGTTCCACCCCGAGTGGACAGAATCAAAGCAAACTGTATTCCTCCTCCTTTGGGCTGGTATCCCGAACTACTTGGGCAATCCCTGGGATGCCCGATGGATTCCCCGCTCTCCTTATTCCATCCCTCCTTTGGGCTGGTAGCTAGAACTACCCGGATGACTTCCGTTACCAGTCAGTTTTTGGTCGGCAAGCACCATAAGTCTTGTCCGACGCTTTTTCGACAAGTGTGATAACCAGTCATGTCTTTTAGGAGCTAATTGGTCATCAACTGGTCGGTATTTGTCATTAGTTAATGTTTCTCTGATGATTGGCTTCGACTATGGTGACGAGACCTCTGGTGCATCCACCGATTGGTAGCTAGTTGCCATTAACTGATTCTTTCTTGTAGCCTCAGATAGGGCATCTTCATCAACTCCGAGCGATGATCCTCCTTCTTTGGATCCCTCTTCCTTGTAAAAAGGGGTGGGGTGTCTTTATCAACCCCGGGCATCGGTCTCTATTCCATTCGTCCTCTGACCTTGCTCAGGGAGGGGCATATGTAGACATCCCAATATGCTTGCAAATAGGCCAAACCCAACAACCATTCCTCACTACAACAACCACTAATGTAGGCGCACCTATCTGGCGCACTAGACAGGCGCACCTTACTAGCACACCTGTTTGGCACATCAGACAGGTGCACCTTGCTGGCGCACCATACAAAACCCTAACTGGGCTCTAAAAAGCCTAAATACAAAACAAAACCCTAAAATAGTAATAAACCCTAAAACCGAGGTTAAACCCTAATCCAAACATTAAACCCTAGGTTAGGACCTAAATTAAATTCAAAACCATAATCCAAACCTTAAAACCTAGTTCAAATTCTAAGTCAAACCTCAACAACCTAACTAACTTCCACTACATCCTAACTAATCTAACAAACTCACGTAACAACAAAAACAAACATAACTACTTCCCACTTCTCTCCAATAAACATAACTACTTCCCACTTCTCTCCAACAAACATAACTACTTCCCACTTCTCTCCAACAAACATAACCACCTTCCACTCTAGCCATCACAACCAGCCAAGCCTATATATATCCCCTTTTGCAAGTAGAAATGGACTTTTGGGACTTTTGGCATTTTTGCAAAAATTGAGAGGAGAGCTCCCCAAGCCTTCTTCTTCCCAACCAGAGAAACCGGAGAGTTCTTGGAAGAGAGAGGAAGCTCGTGGAGGTGAGAAACCAGAGTTCTCAGCCATCTCCGGTGAGCTCCAGCGGCCTCCGGCGAGTTCCAACCATCCACCACACTGCCATACCAGGTACACATTTTTCTGACCTCAATTCATGTTAGAAATGCTTTCCTAGGTCTTCCTCTGTCCCCCTTGATCAATTCCAATCAAGCCAGAGGCCTTCCCTGGCTGGAATCGAGCTTCCAGACCTCGCCGTCGCCGTTTTCTGGCGACCTAGGTGAGGGTGCTGGTCCAGGGCTTGTCCCTGGTCTTAAAACCTTAGGTCCTCCTCTCCTGGCCTCCCTCTTACTTCTCCACCCATCGAAACATCGTTTCGCTGCCTCCTGGAGCCTCCACCAGAAGATCACTGGAGTCGTGCCACGCCGCCGTCGCTGGAGAAGACGACTGTTCACCGTGACTGAATGCGCGCCTTCAGCCTCGCCGCGCCTCTCCGATCATCCAGGATCACTCCACGGCCTGCCACCAACACACCGGAGCCACTAAGAGTGACATCCCATTCTCCCAGTGCCCCCCGACGCTACTAGAAGTTCTTATCGTCGTCGGAGAAGATGACATGTGGTCGGAGCTCAATCGAGAGTCTCGCACATCACAGCACCCTCTGGATCAGTGGGGAATCTTCCTCTCTATGCTGTCGACCTTCCAGGAGCCTTGAATCACCGCACCACTGCCTCCAGAGTCTTCTCCTTTTCCAGTGCCGTCGCTGGAATCGTCTTGACGGTGACAGGGATGGACAGCTGCCTCTGGCCGTCCGATGCTCCATCCACACCGTCACATCGCTTTCTTCTCCTCCGCTCTTGCTTACTGTGCCCTCTGATCTCCGATTAGGCCTTGGGATGCTCTGGAGAGGCATCTCCGAAAGTCGTTGACGGCGGAGTTCCGCCGTCGGCGGCCGTCGATCCTTTTCTTTTAAATGAAAAAAAATAGTTTTCTTTGATTAAATTTCTAAACCTTTTGTGTTGTTACATTTAGGTCCTTTTTTTATTACAAATAGGTCCTTTCTCTTACTTTTAGTTCCCTGCTCATTTTTCTTAAATCGTTTGAATAAAGTTTTAATTAAAAATATTGCAATGTGCCCCCTGAGTTTTCCTAATAACATTTTCCAAGTTTAAAAGTTTGATAAAACCCCCAGAGATTCTTTTCATGCATTTTAATCCAATATTTTTGCATAAAGAACCCTGAACTTTTTTTAATGCATATTTCTCTAGTTAATTTGCATTTTAGCCCCCGAACTTTATAGATTTCACACTAAAGGCATGTTTTCTAGGGTAAAATTACTGAATTGCCCTTGAAACTTTCTGATTTCAACATGAACTCTTTTTCTTGCATATTTTACCCTGAATTTCCACAGAATTGCATTAAATGCATGTTTTAATGGCAGAATTGCATTTTGACCCCTAGGAACCTTCAAATTGACAAAATTGCACAGATTTGCACATTCGACCCCAGATTTCTTCAAAATTACATGAAATGTGTTTTTCTATGTATTTTTGATGATTTAGCTTCAGAATTTCACTTTTCATTCAGAATTTGGGTTTTTTGTACAAAGGCCCCTGGAATTTTCATTTTTACACTCTCACAATCATTTTGCATATTTTGTCGCACCGTTTCATGCATGTTTTCTCGTGACTTCTTCCTTCTCCGTACACGTATTTCTAGCTCATTTCAAGCTTGGTTTTCTCATCGTTTCCAGGATTTCTCCCTATTTTCTTGTTTTTTTGACTTGATTTGGCTTTCCATCGCCCGAGGGCGTACATTAAAAGACTTGAGAAAGCCGACATTGTCCTGAATGAGGATTATTTTTCCAATTTGATTTTCTTGGATTTCTTCGAGTTTCCGCTGATTTACGTGACGCTTTCCGAGAGTTTTCTCGATTTTCATGATTTTCCTCATCGCCCACGGGCGTACAGTAAAGCAGCATTCTCAATGCTTACATTTGTCCCTCAGATTAACTTTTTCTTTTTATTTCATTTCTTCTCTTTGATTTGGCATGTTTTCTAGTCATCTTTAGCATGAGCATTCAAAATAGGCAAGCACACACCCAATAGACCATTGGCAAGTAGGAAACCTAGAAAGACCGAGTTCCTAGGGTGCCTAACCCCTTCCCCATGCTTAACAAGAATCCTTACCCTTTCTCTGGCCCGCATTGATTTGTGCATTTCATCCATTAGACACAGAGCATACATGTTTTCATCATCTTGTTTGCTTCTTGATTTTCTTGTGTGTTTGGTTTTCCTCGTCTTTCCATTAAAAGACTAGGTGGTGACTCCTTTCCTTATCCTTTATTATCTTTCCTTGGTGTTTCCAAATCTAGTCTTCTTCTCCAGATTCATCGTCTTTGTCGTGACCGTATCGGGACTCCTCGTGTGCTTCCATGCACCCGGTAAAGGAGAGCCGTGCAGGGTTCCACCGGCATGGTCATAGGAACCCTTCCCCTCTGTGACTGCGAGATCCTTCGATCGTATGGAGCCACTAAGCAGGCAAGATAGCTCCTTTGTCATAGCATAGGAGCTCGGAGGGTACTCCTGGAACTGGGTTGGCATTAGCCTATAAACAAAGGAGCCCTGCTAATAGCCAAACTATCGCATCATGCGAACTAGGTGATACTCAACTCCACTAGTCAGCCTTGGCAGGATGATAAGCTACATATCAGTTGTATTGAAGGAAGCCTCAAAGTTATGAGTGGCAGAAGGGATGATGCGCTAGATGACTTTGTCTTCTGTCAAGCTTTCCAAGCGCTCATACTCCTTGCAAACCAAGGCGAGTGTGCGAGCATGACTGCTTTGATAGTAGGATTTGAAGGCCAATCATTGCAGGCGTAAGACTTCTACACCCAGATGAGCGGCCAGCCACATATGTACAAAAGCTTTGCAACCATAAAAGTACCGACAACGTCGCAGTGACCGGTCTATAGCTCAGTAAGTTTTTGCCAAGATAACTGGGGCCAAGTCTATCCGACGGGTGACCACCGGCAAGGCAATCTCAGCGACCTCAATGTTCACGATCGTCCGACCATGGCTGAAAACCAACTCTCCTAACAAGCGGACAACAAAACCTTTCAACCATAGCTCATCGCCCAAAAAGGTGAGCATTCCGGCCACCTCGTCAAGGTAAGCCAGCTGTAGCATGGGAGAATGTCCATCTGAACAGATAAGTTGATGACCACAATCGCCGGTTGATAGGCCAGTCAGTTCACTCAAGACTGAGAAGTATCTGTCGTGTCGCATAAACTCGGTAGGTCCCATGAACTTCTCCAGACAGCACACTCTATGGACGTCCTCCAAAGTAGGAGTCAGTTCAATTCTCCCAAAGTGGAACACATGATGGGCTGGCTTCCAGAACCGAGCAGTTGCACACAAGAATTTCGAGAAACCTCCACCATTGCGATATTCATAAACTTTGAGGAGATACCCCAAGTCCACAGGTTATCGCAATCACTTTTTGTTAATTGCCTGATCCATGCTTGGAGAATATCTGAGCAGCGCATGTGAATGACCATAGTGGGGAAACCCATGATCAATAAGGATTTTCAGCTTCTCCTGATTCAAGTTATACCAGAAAGGGAAGACGATTTCCTGTAGAACATGCTTAAAACACTGGTTTAGAAACAGGCTTCAGCTTTGTTCCATTCAACAACATTTTGTAAAGTCTAATGCAAATAGATAAAAGGTGCAGCGCAAATGGTGCTGAAAATCAGAGAGACTAGCCTAGAGCTGAACGTTACAATTGACTAAACAACGAGCTATTGAATAGATTGCATCTTACGCATAGCCCCAGCAAGAGATTCTGGTTACCAATCGGTCTTGACTAGGTGCCAAAATAATGAGATATAGCCATCAAAGCTTAATGATCGAGATTGTTAGATGACTGAGCCCTTATAAGGCGCTTAAGAAGCCAAATGAGGTACGGGGATCCTCAACTTGTAGAGCAGCTAACATACCCCTAGTTGAGCATTGGCTCAATGTGCCTAACCATAGGACAGCTGACATGCCCCTGGTTTAACATAAATGGCCCTAAGCAATAAGAGCAGCTTGCATGCCCTGGTTTAGGTGATGTCCTCCTGATCCTCTTAGGCTGAAAGCTGTTATGCTGCCCCAGCTAAAAGAACCAGATTAGACTCTGGGACGCTTTAAGATGATGTTTATGAGAAGAATGCATGCATGTTGAATGATTTGTGGGATCTTATTTGCACCCTCAACATTGGAATGCTTATTGCCATGTATATAAGGGAATGGTAGCTCTAATCCTCACGAAACTCTATCAAAGCCCTTAGTTTTTTAAGTGGCTCTTTGAAAATGTAATATTGTGTGCTGGGCTCCATTCCAAACCCCATAAGACCATACCCTTGGTTTTTATTTTATTTTCTTTGTTCTTTCTCCCTTATAGGCATGTGGGTTCACCCTATCCCTAGCTTAGAGGTAATAGGTACCTGGTCTGCGGTGGGGAGCTACTGCTGTTTAAAGGGTTGGCTAGGCCCTTTCTGGAACATGCTTTCCAAGCATTCACTCGGACTCCTCCCCAAGATAAGCTGTACGGACAGTGCTACCGTCACGCCTCTCGCTTTAGGGATGACTTCTATCTGAGACTTCTGTTTTCTAATTCTTTTATGCCCTTTCATAGATATATTTTTTATTTTATTTCTCACACTTTCATTCTCACCCCTAACATTTTATCTCCCTTTAGGAGGTGTAGGGTCCTTGAGCGGCTTGGATACTTTGCCCAATTCACGATGAAAGGCCGAGAAACCACAAACAAAACACAGCCTCAACAGCTCTCCTGTCAGGCCCAGGCAAAAGCACCGTGGGAGTGTTTGGGTTCATGAGTACCACTCTCAACCCACGACTACAACCCAAGAAAACACCAACAAAGCATCTTCTGAGTGTCAAACCCACTCAGAATACACCAAAGCAAAGCAAACATAACCAGAACTATACGCTCTAGCACCAAGTGTAAGACACCTACTGGCTCGTATCTCTCGGGGGCACAACCAGATCGGCTCAGACACCCAGGATAGTGCCACTAAATGCTCCATTCAGTGCACCACACGTAAAACCACACAAACCCTAAACCTAAGGACACTATCATTATCCCTAAAGTCCAATCTAAACCAACTGGGGAAATAACCTATTATTTATAAATCATTTCATCTTTATTCTACCCACACCTCAACTTGAATCTTGCTAATTCATTTTAGGCAAATCCTACAATTATTCTAATGTTTATCGTAATCATTTATTCCATTAAAGCTTGGAAAACACCCTAGAAACCCTAGTCGACCCACGCATCTGGGTCGCGCGACTGGCCCGCGCCGCAAGTAAATCTTGTCTGAGTTCCAATAAAGCCTAGACTAGGGGCCAAAATTGCTGCCGTACTCGCGTATGTGGTCCGTGCAATCGGCCCGTGCTCCTAGTTTTTTGTCAGAATTCAAATAGCCTGAAATAGAAGACCCAAAATTCGCCCGAAGTGGGAACCAAGATCGGACCCACCAAACAACATCAAAAATTACACCCAGAATATATGTTGTAGACCTTCGAGTCTACCCCAAAACCCAACAAACAAAACTAAATTCATGCACCACACAAAGAGATATGAATTTCGAAGCACAAAGAGGTCAAAAAGGACCAAAAACCAACAACCACCATAAATGGCTATAAATGGCACAATAAATCTCCAAAAAATTCCTAAACACATTCCAAGCATCCACACACATGCAATCCACACTATCATGCCCCTAGACATCAAATTAGAAATTAAAAGAAAACCTAAGGGATGCGTACCTCCATCGAAGATGCGGTAGTGATGAACGACGAAATGGCGACGCACCTCCCGCCTCCCAGCCTTGAGCAGCTCCTCTCCTCCTCCTCCCTGCGACGGCGGCAAGGCGGTGGTAGGCTCGACGGCGGTAGCCCTGCTCCTCCTCTCTTCGCCCCCTCTCTCTCTCTCTCTCTCTCTCATCTCACATCTCCCTTATCTCTCCCCCTCTCGTCTCCCTCTCTCTCATCGATCTCCCTCCCCTTCATCTCTCTGGTGTCTCAGGGAAGAAAGAGGAGAAGGAGAAGAAGAAGAAGAAGATGAGGAAGGGGTGAGGGTGGGGCCTGGGAAAGAGAAAGAAAGAAAAGAAAGAAAGAAAGGAAAGGAAAGAGAAAGAAGGGAAGGAAAGAAAGGAAGCTGCAAGCATGAAACTAGACCACGTGACCTTCCACGTCCACATGACTTGTGCCACTAGGGACCCGCCACCAAACCTCCACGGCCTAGGGGAAACCCACAAAACTCTTATAAGGGTCAGCACAATAGCCGAACCACATCGCACCAAATGTTCAGAAACCCACAATCCAAGCGTCAGACACTACAGAGAACTTGTCCCACATTAGGCATTGGGACCCCCAAAGCCTAACACGTCTGAATTTCACCTTAATTATCTGACCAAAGCACCCCTTCTAAAACTTGGGTCGTTACACAAATAAACTAATATGGAAAATCCTCAGAAATCACATTTTATAAAGACATTTGGGCCCTGATTTGCCATGCCAAAAATGGGATTCAGTATGCCAAAAATCATTGGTTTGGTAGGCCGATCTGGATCGATTAATCGGATCAGGTCAACAATCAACACTCAAGCCAAAATCAGTATACCAAAATTGGTTCGATTGACCAAAATCTATTGATTTGGTCGACCATCCAAAATTGAACGACCGAACTTCGACCAGAGGACCAAACTTATAGAAAAACGACATACTAAAGTGATTCGGTATGCCAATTTCTACGAAAAATAGAAAATGGCCCAAACCTTACTGTTCAAAATCACCCAAATGGGACTGACGATCGGACCCACAAAACCAATACCAAAAATCACACAAAAAACATAAGATGCAGACCCTCGAGTCTACTCCAAAATCCAACAAACAAAACCAAATTCCATTCACCATGCATCAAAATATGAAATCACAAAACAAGAGGGTCAAAACGACCCAAAACTCAACTATCGCTATAATTGTCCATAAAACCACAATAAATTCTCATAAATTCACAATAAATTCTGTGAATGTAAATTTACCTAGATTTCATGCAATCCTATTAATTTCTACCAATTTCATGCTCTCTATACATGGGTTGGAGGTGCGTACCTAAGAAACATGCTCCGGTGATCACGACGCCAACAGGAACTTCCACAACCTTTGGAGCACTTGCCATGCCAATGTCGAGCCTCACAGTGCCTTCACCTCTCTCACTTCTCTCTCCTTCTCTCGCTGATGCACAAAATAGGGGAGGAAGAACGGGGTGACAGGTGGAGAAAGAAGGAGTGGGGAAGGGTGAAGAGTGAGGAGGAAGGGAAGGGGAGGTGGGGAACGAGAGGTGAGTGCTCGAGGAGGAGAAGAAGGAAGAAGGAGATGGGCGACGAGCGATGAAGGAGTGTGATGTGAGCGACTTATAAAGTCCTAAGCACGTAGTAGCTGAGAACGTGCTCACCTACACGCCTCAACCCCCAGCACCCTGCACGAGCACAACAATCACCGCCCAACCAACAGCCACAACAATGGGACCACAACGTGGGCCCCACTCCCGGGCCCCACACGTACAGTGCCACAATGCACAGTGCCAACCACGTATAGGGACACGCAAACAGAAACCAGCCCACGAGGCCTAAGCCTAAAAACACAAAACTACATAAATGGGCCACGAAAATAGTAACACCTGTCTAGGAATAAATTCATTAAAATGTAAATAATTACAAAAATGAATTTTATGGGTGTTACATCCTAACCCCTTTAAAAGAAGATTTCGCCCCCGAAATCACTAGGCGAAAAGGTACGAGTACTGGGCTAGGATAGCTTTCTCACGTTCTTATGTGGCCTCCTCGGCTCCAAGATGCCGCCACCGTACCAAAACTAACGGAATCACCTTGTTCCGCAACACCTGCTTCTTGCTGTCAATAATCTGAACAGCATCCTCCACAAAGGACAGATCTTCTTGTAGCCCTTCTGGTTGAACTGGGATCACATGAGATGCATTAGCCAGGAACTTCATCAGCATGGAGACATGAAACATGTCATGCACAGACGATATCTCTGGTGGTAGATCCAAACGATAAGTAACCTCGTCGATTTTTTGGTACGAGCCAATATAGCGAGGACTCAACTTGCCACACTTCTCAAACCACATGACACCCTTAGTTGGCAGCACCTTCAAAAACACATAGTCTCCCACCAGAAACTCTAGTGGTCTCCACCTTTTGTCGGCATAACTCTTCTGCCGACTCTGTGAAGCTAACAGCCTGCTATGGATCAAATCCACATTGTTCGCATACAACTGCAGAAGCTCAGGACCAATCAACTAACGCCCACCTCACTCCAGCAAACCAGTGAACTATATGCCCTGCCATACAAGGCTTCGTACGGTGCCATCCTAATGTTCGAGTGATAACTATTATTGTAGGTAAACTCAATCAACGGCAGATGGTCCTCTCAACTCCCTTGAAAGTCTAAGGCACATGCTCTGAGCAACTCCTCCAGTGTCTGAATAGTCCTCTTTGTCTGACCATTGAACTAAGGATGAAATGTTGTGCTATAGTTGAGCATGGTGCCAAAGGCCTCTTGTAGAGTTCTTCAAAACCTTGAGGTGAACCTCGAGTCTCTGTCTGACACGATGGACACTGGAACACTATGTAGCCTCACTACCTCAGACACATACAACTCTGCTAAGTGGTGCATCGGAAGCTTCACTCGAATGGCCAGGAAGTGAGCAAACTTGGTCAGTCGGTCCACGATCACCCACACGATGTCGTTCTTCCTCTGAGTCTACGGCAAACCTGTCACGAAGTCCATTGAGATGTGCTCCCACTTCCACACAGGAATATCCAACGGCTGTAAGGTCCCTCCAGGTTTGTTGTGCTCTGCCTTGATCAACTGGCAAGTTGTACACCTCGCCACATGGTCAGTGACATCTCTCTTTATGCCAGGCCACCAAAAGTTCCGCTTTAGGTCTCGGTACATCTTTGTACTCCCAGAGTGAATAGTGTACCTAGACCAATGCGCTTCATCCAAAAACCTCTGCCTGTCCTCCTTATGCTGGGGCACATACAGACGCATATCATACCTCAACTCTCTATATGTCCTAATAGATAAATGAGACTCTCCATAGCCTCCAGCTTCTCAAACACAGCCTATACAAACAAATCCAGCTGCTAACAAGCGACAATAAACTCATAACAGCTTAGGGCGAACAAACAGGTTGGCCACCCAAGCACCAACCGTCCTCCGAGCTTGTTGCATTAGCCTACAGCTCACCAGATTCTTCAGCATGATCCACTCCTTGACCATCAGGCTCGCCATCACATGCGTATGCTGACACAAGGCATCAACGACTACGTTGGCCGTGCCGGGATGGTAGGATAGGGTGAAATCATTGTCCTTCAGGTACTCTACCCAACGTCGCTGCCTCAGATTGAGGTCTCTCTGTGTGAAGATATACTTCATCTTTGATGATCAGTGAAGACCACAAATTGCTTTCCATTGAGATAGTGTCGCCAGAGCTTGAGAGTCAACACTACGACAGCCATCTCCAAATCATGGGTCGGGTTGTTCATCTCATGATCCTTTAGCTGGTGCAAAGCATATGCGATGACATTGATATGCTGCATTAGAACACACCCCAACCCAACACCACTGGCATCACTATACATAATGAAGCCACCACTTCCAGAAGGTAGAGTCAACACAGGGGTAGAAACCAGACGAGACTTCAGCTCTTGGAAACTCGCCTCACAATTCTGGTCCCAACAAAACGGAATCCCCTTCCTGGTCAACTCTGTTAGACGTACAGCTATTAAGGAGAAATCCCTAATAAACCTCCTATAATAGCCCGCTAGACCCAAGAAACTCCTGATCTCCATCACAATCTTGGGTCGTTCCCAACTACTCACCGCTTCAACCTTGGCAGGATCCACTCTGATGTCTTCTATAGAAATGAAATGGCCAAGGAACATGACTTCGCTTAGTCAGAACTCACACTTGAAGAATTTGGCGTACAACTGATGACACCTTAGAGTATCCAAAACCACCCACAGGTGCAAGGTGTGAGTCTCAACATCAGGAGAGTAGACCAGCACGTCATCAACAAAAACCACGACGAACTGGTCCATAAAATTGAAAATCCTGTTCATCAGATCCATAAATGCAGCCGATGCATTGGTTAAGAGGAATGGCATGACCGTGAACTCGTAAAGCCCATACTGCGTCTTGAAAGTAGTCTTCTGAATGTATGAGTATCATATCCTTAACTGGTGATACCCTGACCTCAGATCAATCTTTGAGAACACAAATGTAGACTGCAATTGGTTGAACAGGTCATCAATGTAGGGCAAGGAATAATTGTTCTTCATCGTGATCTAGTTCAACATCCGATAATCTATACATAGTCAGAGTGAACCATCATTCTTGCGGACGAACAAGACAGGTGCTTCCCATGGAGACACACTTGGCCTAATAAACCCCTTGTCTAGCAATTTCTACAACTGAGTCTTGAGCTCTCGCAACTCTGCTGGTGCCATGCGATAGGGAGGCTTCGACACAGTACTAGAACTAGGGATCAGATCGATTGAGAACTCTACTTCCCTGTAAGGTGGCATACTAGGCAAATTGTTAGGGAAAACATCGAGATATTCACACACCACAGAGATGTTGTGAACACCCAACTCAAGAGAAGTGGAGGTAACTATACTGGCTAGATATCCCATGCAACCCCTGACCATAGAATTATAAGCCCCATGATCAAGCTAGCGTCGAACTCTTTGCCATTCAGCGTTAAGTCGACAGACCGCAGATACCTTCATGCCAAACTGTGCTCCCCCAATGGCGTCACCACGTTGAGATGAAAGGTCAGTCTAGTTGGTCTCTCTCCCAACTCCGCCACAAAAGACTCAGAGATAAAGGAGAAAGAACTCCCTGAGTCAAACAACAGTTTGGCCATTTGGCCAGCCACAATAAATGAACCTAATGGCCAAACAAAAACAACAACACCACAACCATACAATTAGGCAGATGTCCAGATTACAAGAGATTACAACAAATCTTAGAGGGCTACAAAGCCAACTAATCATCCTCACCCTTAACAACATTCCCCGAAGACCCAGTGCTTGGAGCTGCAATGGTAAATACCCGTCTCCTAGTCGGTTGCTATTGTGTGCTTCCTACCTTCTTTGGTGGTTCTAAACAAGATCTTTGAATGTGTCCTGGCTTCCCACAATTATAGCACACCACTAAGGCCGAAGGCTATCGAGGATGAGGACAATATGTAGCGATGTGGCCCACCTGACCAATGTTGAAGTACTGGTTCCCATCGGGAGCACTGGACCCTGTTTGACTGTGGCCAGCTCTGCTACTCCCAGCAAAACTCTGTCGAACCATAGAGGAAACACTAGACTCACCATCTACTTCTTCTAAGAGCTATCCGAATTACTAGCACTTGGAGGATCGGAGAAAGAAAACTGGGAGGTAAAAGAAGACTTACCCTTTCCATTGGGATGACTCTCCAAAAACTTCTGATGCTTCACCTCGAAGCGATACGCCATCCCAACCATGTCTTCCAAAGTTTGGCACTGACTGCCCATCACCTTCACCCATAGCCTTGGGTTCAAGACATCTAGAAATCTCTACGCCCGCTCCTCCTCAGACTCATAAGTAAGAGCATGTAACACTCGTAAAATTCATTTTGTAATTATTTACATTTTTTATGAATTTTATTCCTAGACAGGTGTTACTACTCCGAGGCTTGTTGTATGGTTTTGTGCTTTTAGGCTCCGGCCTCATGGGCCGACTTTTATTTGTGTGTCCCTGTGCGTGGTTGGCACTGTGCATTGTGGCATTGTGGCATTGTGCGTGTAGGGCCCGGGTGTGGGGTCTGTGTGGGGTTCGCGTCGTGGGTTGATTGCTGTGGCTGGTGGTTGGGCGGAGTGGCTGGTGTGCTCGTGCGGTGTGTGGGTGGCTGAGACGTGCAGGTGAGCACGCTCCCAGCTATTATGTGCGCAGGCTTTATAAGCTGCACCGCTCTCCTCCGTCACTCGTCGTAGTCTTCTCCTTTTTTCTTCTCCTTTTCTCCTCCTCCGCAGGCGTGCATCTCTCCTTCCCCACCTTCCCTTCCCTTCCTTTCCTCCTCCTTCTCCACCCCCTTCTCCTTCCACTCATCCTCCCCTACATCCCTTGTTTCTTCTTCTGTTCACATGATGGTGGAGAGAGAGAGAGAGAGGGAGAGAAGCTGAGGCGCTGTGGTGGGTCGTGGCGGCCTGGGAAGCTCCGAAGCGACATCCCTGAGGTTGTGGTGTGGCTGTGGTCGTGCGAGGTCGCTAGTGCTCGCTGGAGTCGATCAGAGATTGCCGGAGCGCATTTTCAGGTACGTATCCCCTATTTAATGTGTAGAAATCATGTAAAATGGTAGAAATGCCTAGGTTGGTGTGTTTTGGGTCATTTTGACCCTTATGCCTTTGCAATTTTGTATTTTGATGCATGGTGAATGGATTTTGGTTTTATTTGTTGGGATTTGGAGTAGACTCAAAGGTCTACATATTATGTTTTATGCAAAACTTTTGGTGTTTGTTTAGGGGGTCCGATCAAAGGTCCCAGTTGGGGCGATTTCAGACATTAGAGTTTGGGCCATTTTCTGTTTTTCGTAGAATTCGGTTCGGTATGCCTTTTTTCTGTCAAATTAGGTCCTCTGGTCGAAATTCGGTCGTCTAATTTTGGACGGTCATCTGAATCAGGAGATTTTGGTCGACCGAACCAATTTCAGTATACCGATTTTAACTTGAGTGTTGATCGTTGACCTAATTCGGTCGATTGATCAAGATCGGTCCACCGAACCAGGGATTTTCGGGATACCGAACCTATTTTCGGTATGCCGAATCTGGTCCCAAATATGTTTATGACAATCTAATTTCCGAGGGTTTTCCGCATTGGTTTGTTTTGTCCCATTGAGAGGGATTGTGGACCGTCAGTGGTGGTATCTTGGGACCCTTGATGCGCCATTTTGCCGAGGTTTTGGAAGAATTTTCAAAGATATGAAAATGGATTTCAAATAAATAGTTGGCCTGTTTCGGAAAAACATGTATCCCTTGCCCCTCATTGATGACATGTTCGACTAGTTGCAGTCTGCATCAGTATTCCCGAAGATTGATTTGAGGTCAGGGCATCACTAGTTGAGGATACGAGACTCAGACATTCAGAAGACTGCTTTCCGGACACGGTACGGGCATTATGAGTTCAAGGTCATGCCTTTTGACTTGACTAATGCACCGACTACGTTTATGAATTTGATGAACTGGATTTTCAGCCCTTTTCTGGGCCATTTCGTTGTGGTTTTTGTTGATGACGTGCTAGTCTATTCTCTCGATGCTGAGACTCACGCCTTGCACCTGAGGGTGGTTTTAGTAGACCTGTCAATTGGGTCGTGTCGTGTACTTATCGTGTCAGACTTATCGTGTTATCGTGTCTACCATTTTCTTACCAATATTTTTTGTATTGTGGAAAAATTATACTTGATTACTAATAATACCATAATTTTAAACATATATAAAACATATTTGTATTCAATTTGGTAATAATATGCTTAATAATCTATTATTAATGTTAAACGTGTATTAACTGGGTTCAATCAATTCCAATCGTGTTAAATCA
>JAMKQA010047547.1:0-12107 GCA_024699735.1 Posidonia australis | reverse complement strand
TACCTTATCCGAGATGTTCCTTCAAAGAAGACTCAAGATAATAAGCTCCTTGATGCTTTGGAAGGGCTGAGGATATCTCTGGATGCAAGAAGAAAGCTAAGAACTCAAAGGGGCAGCTGCAGAATTGTGTTTTCAATCCTTCTAATCCTTTCAAATGGCTATCTATAGGTGTCTATTTATAGGAAACTCTCATGGGTAACTCATGGGAATGCAGGGAGACTCGTAGACGAAAAGCCTGGAAGATTCCATGGCATATTCGTTGCTAGAGGTAACAGCCATGGGAGGTGGAAAGCTAGCAGACCACAGCCTGCGAAATGGCTGGGCGCCTGGGATGTGCGTCGGGTATGTGCGCCTGCTAGGTAAGTGTGCTAGCTAGGTGTGCTAGGGAGGTGTGCTAGCTAGGTGCTCTCTCCTACCTATCTGGAGTTCTAGTTGGGCTGCGGGCTTGCTATGGGTTTAGGGTTGGTTCAAGGGTTAGCCACATCCAAAGCAACACCTGGAGAGCTATCAATGAGTCACCTCAAAATCGAGGTGTCTACATAGGGTCTACTGACTCATCCTCTTCCATGGCAAACAGTATATCCTCATCAGGGAACTGAGTCTGCAGAGGTTGATACTCTGGCAAGGGTAAATTTTCTAAGTGATCTGCCACGACCTGTCCCTTCATAGATTTCTGAGTGACAAAAGTGATATCAAACTGAGATAAGAGCACTTGCCACTTGACGCATCTACCCACCAGTGCGAGCTTCTGAAACAGGTATTTCATGGGATAATGTCGGCACAGTAATAGAATTGGATATGCCATCATATAGTGTCTCAGGCGCTGTGTGGCCCAGACAAGGGACAAGCAAACTTTTTTGATTGCGGTGTACTTAACTTTGCAATCATTGAACTTTTTACTCAAATAATAAATGACCCTCTCCTTGCGACCTGTTTCATCATGCTGACTCAAGATTGCGCCCATTGAATGTTGTGTAACTGACAAATAGAGCAACAAAGGATGCCCTGGTGTCGAAGGAACTAGGACTGGTGGCCTTACCAAGAGCTTCTTGATTTTGTCAAACGCTTCCTGGCACTCTTCATTCCAGCAGATCTGCACGTTCTTCCTCAAAAGCTTGAAGATCGGCTCACAAATTGGTGTTAATTGGGCAATGAACCGATTGATATACTACAACCGCCCCAGCAACCCTCAGACTTCTTTTCCTGTTGCAGGAGGAGGCATCTTGATAATGGCTTTAGCCTTGTTCGGATCTACCTTGATTCCTCTTTGGCTAATGATGTAACCCAACAGCTTGCCTGATGTCACACCAAATACACACTTGTTGGGGTTCAACCGCAGCTTATATTTTCACAAGTGGTTGAACAACTTCCTCAAACAAGCAATATGTTCTTTAGGCTCCTTTGACTTAGCGATCATATCATCCACATAAACCTTAATGTCTTGGTGCATGAGATTGTGGAATAATGCGGTCATCGCCCTTTGATATGTGGCTCCAGCATTCCTGAGCCCAAATGACATAACTTTGTAACAGAACACTCCCCATTGGGTGATAAAGGACGTTTTCTCCATATCCTCTTCTACCATTCGGATTTGATTGTAACCTGAGAATCCATCCATGAATGACAACATTTTGTGTCCTGTAGTATTGTCTACCAACACATCAATGTGTGGGAGTGGAAAATCATCCTTTGGGCTTTGCTTTGTTTAGGACCCTGTAATCAATACATATTCGGACCCGACCATCTTTCTTAGGTACTGAAACCACATTTGCTAACCATTTTGGGTAGAGGACGACCTTTAGAAAGTTAACTTTGTACTGTTTCATTATCTCCTCTTTTAATTTCAACAACCATTGTGGTCGCCATCTACGCAATTTTTGTTTAACTGGCTTGACGTCAGGTTTAAGCGATACTGTGTGCACCACTACCTCAACGTCTAGTCCAACCATATCATCATAACTCTAGGCGAAGATATCTACATATTCTTGGAGGAGTTCAACAAGTTCTGCTCGAGCCTGAGCTGTGAGTTTGGCGCTTATGCACACTTCCTTGACATCTTCATCGGTGCCAATGTTTACAGACTCAGTTTCTTCTTCTACATGCAAGTTCGGGCCTTCTGGATCATCGTCATAAGGCTGGAATTCCGATGCATCATGACTTTCCTCTTCTATTTCTGCATCATCTTCTTCTCCACATGCAATTAGTTCGGGAAGGACTTCTTACTGGAATGATGGATTTGTGTCCTCAAAGGTGCACATTTTCTCAGCATTCTGCCCTTGGTGATGCTTTAGAATGGTTACTATAACCTTGGTTTTCCTGTATGCACCTATGACGATCTCAAACTCTACTATATCCAAACTTGTAGATGTATCTAGCTGTTCTACTTCTTTCACAACCTTATTATGTAGATGAAAGTTTACATTTTCATGATTTTCTTGTACAGCATGTGTGACAGGTGGGCAACTGTCCTCTAATTGACTGATGTGAGTGCTGCTGCTAGCATTCTCCCCTGAGCCTAACCCAGGATCTTTTTTTTTGGGACCCCACTGCTTAAGTAGGTCCAGGACTGATAATACCACCTAGACCAGCCTCTCGACTGATAGGAGATAAACTCCTTTGGTCTAGCGTTTAGTGATCTATTCTCTTCCAGGGTCATAATAGCAAACTGACCCTGTGCAATTGCCTGCTCTGTAGTGTATTTTGTCATTATTGCTTTCCCCTATCTGCACTTGAGTTCACTCTACGCGTCTTCCATCATACCGCCAACTGCTCCTAAAATAGGACTTCCATATCGCTGAGCATGCTGTCAACTTGTGCTACCACAACATCCCTCTCATCTTCATCAGAAGCAAAATCCCCATAATAGGCACTGGTAGTTTCCAATACCTCAGGCGGTGATTTCGGCTGTCCCAACTGTAACCCCTTCACAGTTGATTGATATATTGATGTTGCTGCTGCTGAGGCTACCCCTCCTGAATCCACGACTACGGTTGGACATGTAGAAAGTCCTACAGCTGACTCCAAAGGTGGCAATACTAGCATAGCTATCCTTGGTGGCATGGACGATGTCGAATCCACTCTGGAGTCCACAATTTCCTCCTTAGAGTAATAATCTTCCACACATATCCACTCTGACTCATTGACTGGTTTATCCTGCTCAGACTCTGCGAGTATAAAACTCTGATTGGGATCCAACAATCCTACACTAACAAAATTAGTTAAATCTCGTGGAACAACGAGCTTTTGGAACTTACAACGTTTTGAGCATCTGTCTTATGGTTTCCACTCGTATCCCAGTCCTTCTAACTCTCATCTTTTCTCTACGGCAATTGGTTCAATGATTCTCGGCCATTCCGCACGAGAGGTGCTCCTTTCTCGTACCCCCACCTCTAACACAGATTCTCGACCATCAAGAAAGGATTGCCAAAAGTAGCCAAATGACTAGCACGCTCGAGAATCAGAATGAAATTGACCGATTCAAAGCGGTCGACATAGTAAAGCACATTAGAAGGCTTAGGGTCAAAATGGACAGTATGGAGCGATACTGAAGAGACTGCCTCAACCTTCTCCTTTTTAAGGTTTTCTGCTATCACAATGACAATGTCGTTGTTCCAGCGGAACTTAATCATTCAGTGAAGGGTTAAGGGGATAACCTGATGCTTGTGGAGCCAAGGGCACCCAAGTAGAAGATTGAAGGATGGCTCGAGGTCGACAACATAGAACTCAACCTCAAAATGAGCAGGACCAATGATTAAGGGAATGATCAAAATCCCTAGAGCATCATGGTGCGTGTTATCGAATGCTGTCATTCCTTTCACGGTTGGAGTAATGTCCTTGGATTTAAAGCCCACCTAGCTTGCAGTTCGCAAAGGGCAGACATTTAAACCAGCGCCATTATCTAGTAAAGTAAGAGGAATGCGGAAATTTTGGTATTGCACCATGATGAACACGGGTTGGTTATGATTGGTCCCTGCTGGAGGGAGCTTTGAGCTAGAGAATGAAATGACCTACGACGTGGCTATCATCCCTACCATGCTTTCCAAGGCTGATGGTTGTATTGTTGGGGAAACATGACTAGCTTGGAAAACTCAGAGAAATGCCTCTTGGTGTTCAACCGATGTATGGATTAGGTCCCAGATGGAGATATCTGCTTTGACTTTCTTTAATTGGGCTGTGATGTCAGCTACAGGCGGGTCAATCTTGGTAGTGGTGGGGTTAACTCTTGGGATTGTCTCTTTAGGGATTTGATTGGGAATCTGGTTTTTTGGTTGGGAAGACGAAGTTGTGGGCTGGCTCGGTTTGCCGGAACTGGGGCCTTGTATACTCGTCTTGACCGCGTTACCTCAGCACACAATTTTGTGGTATAGCTATTAGGCATGCAATGAGTATCCTGTGTCAAGTTGATGATCACAGGAGCATGGGCCTTCAATTCCACTAGGACCGAAGCTGGTGGAGTAGGTGTTGGTGTTTGGTGGGTCAAGTCACGCTTTGGTTTGGCTAACAAACTGATTGTTGATGGGGTGGATTGCATAGTGGGTTTTGTAGCCATGGGCCTCGGTCTGGTAGTCAGTTGGATTATATTGACTGCTGAGTTGGACATTTCAATGAAAGAATGACTAAGCTGATAGGAGAACGGATCTGAGACATCATGGATGAGAAGAGAAGGATCAAAAGGTGCAGCCTCATCTGAAGAAAGGAAATGGACTCTCAAAGTTTCGAGTGCATGCTCAGGCAAGGGCCGATTGACTATGTTGCTAGGTGTGCAAAGGAATGAGGTGTCTGTGCAGCGGGCGCGGACTCTGCCTCCTGTGTGTTGATGGTGATGACCTTTTGGTCAATCAAGTCTTGAATTGCTTTCCTGAGTGTGTAACAGTTATCCGTAGAGTGCCCCGTGGTTCTATGGAAAATACAAAATAAATTCGCTTTAAACCACTACGGAAGTGAGTTCGGTGGTGGGCGAATTTCCGGTGCGGGCTGGTAGATTGGCTTAGCAGTGGTGGTGATTCGTGATGTGCGTGGTGCCCTAGGTGCAGGAGAGTAGACCACCTAACTCTGAGCTGGCGAGCTCACCACACTGACTGGCATAACGGGAGCTCCAACATATGCCACAACATTCATAGCAGAATCCTTCTTCCGTGCATACCCAGTGTTGGATCCACTGTTGCCACCAATGTTGTTTGTGGTTCCACCTGAAGCCATGGTCTACTTTGCGAATGCTACTAATGCTGGAAAGCTTCCACTATTCAGTGAGCTCTCGACACTAGTGTTGGCTTTGATCAGGGATGCAAATGTGGAAATAGGCTGGATGCTTAGTAGAGCCCCAATGGCTAGTTGCGCTCCTCGAATTATTATCTCGATAGACTCTTCGTTAGAAGGTCTATCACGAACTTGTGAAGCAAGGGCTCACTAACACCCGACGTACTCCCTAAACGGCTTGTAGGCTTCTGCCTTGTGGCGACTAGGTCCTCACGCTTTGGGACCATGTCGAGATTGAAAGAATACTGTTCCCGAAAAGCCTGACTGAGATCATTTCAGGTCTTTATAGTGGCCATATCCAGAGATGTGAACCATTTCAAAGTTGGACCTGTGAGGCTTTTCTGAAAGAAGCGAATAAGAAGTCTCTCCTCAACTTGTAACTAAGCAAGATCGCCGCAGTATGCCCTAAGGTGTGAGATTGGGCAACCTTTCCCATTATACTTTTCAAATTCCGGGATATGGAAGTTCGAAGGGAGTATAGCCTATGGGAAATAGTAGAGGTCTCGGAAGGTATAAGGCTAGCGGTCCCTACCTTGCAATTGTCTTAGTGCTTTCTCCAGGTCATTCATCCTGGTGAAAAGTGCATTTGGGGTTGCTGCTGACATTGATTGTGCAGCTGGGGCAGGTCTCGCCTACACTATATCCATAGCACCCATGTGCTCCTTTGTATCTATCATCTCACCACCTGGTGTCGTGGCATGATGACCAGCGTACCCGTGCATGCGTGCTGTCTGTGGTGGTGTGTATGCTGAAGCCTGTATCTAATGCAAGGGTACAGGAAGGATGTTATGCTGTGCTAGGTGTGGTGTTGTATGTGGGAGTAACAGCCGTTGAACCGGTATGGTTGGGTTCACAGGCCGTTATACTCTTGTCAGCCCAAAAGGCGGACCACCTGCAGATGAAGGAATATGCTGTAGAAATGATACTATCAGTAGAGTAGTAGCGTCTATCGTCGAGATAGCGAGAAGCTGTGGCGACGACTGTAGTGGTAGTGTGACTGGTGTAGCATGGAATGCCTGAGTGGGCAGAGTGGGATCCTCAAGAACTAGACAAACAGGTGCGGTCAAAGTAGGATCCAGAGAAAAAGCCATGCTTTGCAACCTCTGTGCAAGGGCCAGAAGCTACGAGACTGCACAATTATGGAACCATCGGTAGTAGTTCCAAGGGCTGGAAGAGCAAGCGGAAGGAATGTCACAGGGGGTTGGAGGTTCAAGGATGTTGTGGGTTGAAATCCTACTGAAGAAGCAATCATAGCCAGTTGTGTGTCAAGCGGAGTAGTGTCAACTGAGGGATAGGACATCATCAGATCAGATGCCCTAGTGGTGGTCATGGTAACTGCCTCGGTCATGGGCTCCAAACCAATAAGGATTTTCCAGTGTCTCAAAACCGAAGGACAGGGAACTTCAGGTGCCTGAAAGTGGCTATCATGGAGTGTAGGTGGAGTGTCTGATGTCAAAGTAAAAGAAGGAGGGGCGGAAACAAGAATCCCCTCAAGAGCAACTGATGCAAAGGTCATCGAGGCTTGCTGGGCCATAACGGACCACGAACCGGTAAGGATGGGGCTACAATTGCAAACTAGAGGACAACGCCTACGAGGAGCTATCATCGGAAGTGATGAATAGCTCGAGGAAAGACGGTCGAGAACAGTGCCTCAAGATTGAGGTCACAGAAAGGAACCCCCAGGCTTAGACCTAGGAACTCGCACACAAAACCCTATACCTGACAAAGGACAAAACCTAAGGGGTTAGTGAAGAAGAGAATACAAAACAACAAAAGAAGCAAGTGAGCTATGCAATCGTTTGTTAGGGGTGGTATGAATGGCACACATGCACATGAATGCTACTAACAAGCTCTCTCTTACCATGCATGTCCCTCATGGGGTCGACCATATGGGACACACTCATGGGTTTGGGTTTTGACTCTAGTTAGAAAAATAAGATTCCCGTTCTAAATCTTGGCCAGAGCGTAGGCAGTGAATGGGTGGTGTGTTGGTGGCCTCGTCTCCTGCAGTAGCATGGAACTGTACCCTCTACTAGCACCTACACGACCTCAGACAAAGGGGGACAAACTAGCAACACATCCTACGCCAAGGCTATAGAACAGACAACTAGAATTGTCCTTCGCAAACTGTGGGTGGACTTAGAGGAGAAGATGCATGCCCTATATGATCAATCATGCGATATGCTCTTGTGTCTTTTACTTGCGTTTTATTAAACCATGGGGATTTGTGAGCATTTGTCTCTAGTTATGCCTTATTATTTGTTTGTTTGAGTTTGTGTGTTTTATTTTAACTAGATAGGGAGGCAAATATGTCTCTACTCTCCTAATCATGGCAAATACAAAAAAGGAGAAGAAAACACACAATCATGGCATCCAAAGGCTCAATCAACAAGCAAAAGGCATGAACAGGGCATGTGCTGGTGTAGTGCTCACAAGTAAGTGAACAAAAGCGTGTATCGCAAAAAAGCATGAATGAGGTCATGTGCATGTGTGGTGGCATAGCAATCGTGTAAAAAGGCATGTATAGTCAAATATGTACAAACAAATAGAACAGGCAAACAACCACGAAGTGTACAGACCAAAGACAAGCAAGAAAACCAAAACGAAAGCCAAAATCTAGTTATCCCCAGTGGAGTCGCCAGTTCCTATGACCATGCTGGTGAAACCTTGCACGGCTCTCCTACGTGAGTGGAAGCACACGAGGAGTCTTGATACAGTCACGACGAAGATGGTGAATCTGGAGAAGAAGACTAAGCTTGGAAACACCAAGGAAAGACAAGAAATGGATAAGGAAAGGAGTCGCCACCTAGTCTTTTAATGGAAAGACGAGGAAAACCAAACACGAAGGAAAAACCAAAAGAAATCTAGGCGAAAAAAACATATGCATGCTCCATGCCTAATGGATGTAGTGCACAAATCAATGCAGGCCAGAGAAAGGGTAAGGATTCTTGTTACGCATGGGGAAGGGGTTAGGCACCGTCATGCGCTCGAAGAAATCGGTCTTTCTAGGTTTGCTACTTGTTAATGGTCTATTGTGTGTATGCTAGCCTGTTCTGAGTGCACATGCTAAAGATGATTGCGAAAACATGCCAAATCAAAGAGAAGAAATGAATAAAAGAAAAAATGATAATCCGAGGGACAATGTAGGCATTGAAAATGCCGCTTTACTGTACGCCCTTAAGCGATGAGGAAAATTGTAAAAATCAAGAATACTTGGAAAGCATCACTCAAATTAGCGGAAACTCGAAGAAATCCGAGAAAATCAAATTGGAGAAAATAATCCTCATTCGGGTCAATGTCGGCATTGTCAAGCTTATTAATGTACGCCCTCGGGCGATGGAAAACCAAATCAAATCAAAATCGTAAAAGTCAGAAGAAATCCAGGAAACGAGGGGAAAAATCAAGTTTGAAATGAGTCAGAAATGCATGCGCGATGCAAGGAAGAAGGCATGAGAAAATATGCATGAAAAGGGGAACAAAATATACAAAATGCATGTGTGAGTGAAAAAGGTAAATTCCAGGGGCTTTTGTGCAAAATTCACATGTTCTGAGTGAAAACTGAAATTCTGAGGCTAAATCAAAAAAAAAAAACATAGGAAAACACATCTTGTGCAATTTTGAAGAAATCTAGGGTCAAATGTGCAAAACTGTGCATTTTTGGTCAAATTCAAGATTCCTCGGGTTCAATATGCAATTCTATCAGTAAAACATGTGTTTAAAACAATCTGAAGTAATTCAGGGTTAAATGTGCAAAAAAGAGAGTTCATGTTTGAAAACAGGTAGTTTCAGGGTCTACTGTGCAATTTCTCCCTAAAGAATATGCATTTAGTGTGAAATCGATGAAATTCAGGGGCTAAAATGCAATTTTGGAAGACATCTGAGTATATATTTAAATTCCTAGGGTTTAATTTGTAATTATGCCAGAAAATTATGCATTCAGAATAGTTTCAATGAAGCTAAGGGTTTTTTATGAAAAATTCTGGGCTTAAATGTATGAAAAGAAACTGTAAGGGTTTATATCAAATTTTTAAGCCTGGAAAACATTAACAAGAGTGTACAGGGATCACACTGCAATATTTAAAAACAAACATTATTAAAATGGTTTTAAAAATATACGCAAGGACCTAAATGCAAGAACAAGGACCTATGTGTAAGAAAAAGAAAATCTCAAAAGTTTAATAAAAAAAAAACTATTTTTATTTTTTTTAAAGGAAAAAAGAAACGACGGCCGCTGGTGACGGAACTCCGCCGTCGACGACCACCTGGCGATGCCATCTAGGGCTTCCCGATGCCTAATCATGCATCAGGTCCTACTAGAAGCAAGAAGAGAGGAAGGGGGAAAGATCTGACGGCTCCGATGAGGTACTCGATGGTCTAGGGCTGCTGCCCACCCTCCTCACCGTTGACTTGACTCTAGCGACGGTGTCGAGGAAAAAAGGGGTGCTGGAGGATCCAGTGCGCCGGTCTAGGGCTACTGGGAGCTTGGGAGAGCGGAGTGGAAGAATTTCCATCATCTAGGAGCAAGAATGGGGCCCTTCCTCTTCTGCCCGATCGAGCTTCGTCGACGCTCCAGCGATAGTGGTTGCTGGGGAGAATCAGGGCCTGATTCAAGGACCTGGTGGCTCTGGAAGCTTGGGGGAGACCAAAGGATCGTGACCTGATGCTCAGGGATGCGTGACAAGGTTGGAGGCGCCTGATCGAGTCTACTACTAGTCGTCTTCTCCGACGACGGCGATGGAACCCGATTTCGGCGAGCAGCTTCTTGAGGCCTGCTAAAGGCTCGAAATGGTGTCCAGAGGATCAGAGAAGCAGGGGGAGGACCGGGGGGAGATGATCGAGCACATTGGGGCATGAATTGATCATTGGATTTGTGCCCCAATCTACGTTGCCGAAAAACAGCTCCGGTGACCCTTGGAACTCTGATTCCAGCCAAGGAAACCCCCGGGCACTACTGGAATCGGTTGGGGAAGAAGGAGGAAGACCTAGGAGACCATTTTTGAAGAAAATTGAGGTCAGTGGAGGGCATACCTGAGTGGACAGTGGAGATGGTTACCGGAGCTTGCTAGAGGTGGCCTGAAATTGGAATTTCTCCCCTCCCCGAGCTTACTCTCTGATCCTGGACCTCTCTGGTTGCTTTGGTTGTGAGAAAATACCTTGGTGGCTCTCCTTTTGATTTTTCCAAGTTTTCTCTCATTTTTCTCCTTGCAAATGGGGGGTATTTATAGGCTTGCAATGGCTGGGTAGGTTGTTACAAGTGGTTATGGTTAGTTATAGGTTGTTAGAAGTTGTTACAAGTTGTTATAGGTTGTTATGATGAAGGTGGGAAGTAGTTAGGTTTGTTTTGGTGGTTACAAGTTGTTATAGATTGTTATGGTGAGGTGGGAAGTGGTTAGGGTTTGTTTAGGTGGTTAGAGGTTGTTTTAGGTTGTTATGGTGGAGTGGGAAGTGGTTAGGTTGTTAGGGTTTGAAATTAGGGTTTAGGGTTTGACTTTTTTTTTTTTTTTTTTATACCTGGAAAAACGAGCCCCAGGAGACCCCAAAATCATATAGCAAAGCCAAACCGATTACAAGGAGAGGAGGGGCAAGGACTAAAGCCGCCTGGAACGAACATAAGGCAGCCCAGCCCGTTCCAAACAAAGAGTCCCGCACAAAAACTTTGAAAGAGCGTCCGCCGAAGCCAGGAAGTGGAATTGCTTAGAGTCAACGCCCCAGTTGGCCAATCCATCCGCGACGGAGTTAGCCTCCCGGAAGACATGAGAAATGGAGGTGGACTGCTGCACCAGAGAAACGACGCCCTGCCAATCCTTCCGCAGCCGCCAGTCGAAGCAGCGGCCACCCCGCAACATGGAGACGAGAGCCGCGGAGTCGGACTCAATGAGAAGCTCTGAGAGCTGGAGACCCATCCGCGAGCAGAGAGCCAAACCGTTCATCAGGGCCCTGAATTCAGCAACCATATTGGAGCAAGGACCATAGAAGTTAGCCACCGCCGCCACGAAGTTGCCCCCATGGTCCCTGATAACAGCCCCCCCCCGGACCAGGATTGCCACGCGCCGCTCCATCGACATTTAGCTTGAAAGAACCCGTAGGAGGCTTCACCCAGGAAACCAGAAGATGGTTGAATTTCTCAACAGGGATCCCAGTGATGTTGAAGCTCAGGAGTAGGATGGAGACTTCATCCTCATTGTGACATTTCAGTCTCCTCAGCAAGAAGGCGAAATCCGACGTCCAACGCCTGATGCACAACAGAATCCTGTATAGGGAGAAGGACTGACCCCCATATCTGGTAGAACACCGAGCCTTCCAAAGCTCCCACAGCACCGCCGCCGCCATAAGACGCTGGAAGCGTTGGAGGAAGGACTCCTTGGAGCGTTTGAGGAAAAGGTGATGGAGCCAGTGAAGGAAAGACATTTCCGAACCCTTAGCCAGCTGGAAGCACCCGACAAACCAATCCCAGCAAATTGTCGCCCATTCGCCAGAGAAGAAGAGGTGGCTCCCAGATTCAACATGTGATTGGAACCTGCAGCAGACGCATTTAGAAGGCAATGCGACGCCCATCCTCTGCACCATATCGTCAGTAGGGAGCCGTCCCCAGAAAAGCCTCCAGAGAAAGAAGGAGACTTTGGTGGGGAGAAAGGCGTCCCAGATACCAGTGCCCCACCAGACAGGAGGGCGCTTAACGCGACAAAGATCCCAGGCCGACTTTACCGAGAAGGAGCCATCCAAATTAAGGTCCCAGACCATGGAGTCCTCCTCATCGGTAAGCTCCACCTGCAGGAAACGAATGCCATGCAGAATATCAGAGGGAAGATGGAGATTGGACAGGGTAGCTGAGCACCGAAAGGCCTCCCTGA
>JAMKQA010047546.1:0-13378 GCA_024699735.1 Posidonia australis | reverse complement strand
ATATATATATATATATATATATATATATATATATATGGATATCCGTATCTGTATCAATTGAAAATTCAAAAGACATATTTGTATCCGTATCCATTCAAATTCAAAAGGCCGTATTTGTATCAGTATCTGTATCCATATCCGCTCATAAACGGATATGGATATGGATATTTTACGGATATATCATATCCATTTGCATCCCTAATTCTTAATCATCCCCATTCTTTTGTAACCTTAATTTCTCCATATAATAAAGAGTGACTGTCCATGGATATAATACTTTTGGGTGTATCATGGCAATGTTCTCCATCAACAACAACTATGACTACACCATATGGTTGGGCATTGCATTGACCATCAACGAAGAAATCCCTCCAATAACTGACCCATGGGTTGGCATTTGCAGTCATGGTAAGGTTTAATATCATACACGTTACACGAAAATCACATGTAGAAACTAACATCACAAGTAACGCATGAGGTCGAAAATGGATTTTTTTTTTGAAATGGTTTTTTAATATATATTTCAATCATAACAAATACTTGATTATGATATCACTACCAAGTGAAACAGATTCTTATAATTTTTTTCCCATCGTTCATGAGATACAAACTCAAGACGAATGGACTTTCCATTGGTCAAAATAAGAATAATGTATTCACATGACATCCGTGCATCGCAGGAGAAGTATGATCAAAGTGGGGCCCCATATGTTTGTGAGAGGGTCGAGGCCAACCCTTGGCCTCATTGACTTGGGAAAAAAAGGGTAAAGGTAAAGAAAATGCTAACTTGAGAGAGAAAGATTTGTCGTCGTAGTTGTAGTATTTTAAATGTTAAATTTAAATAATGATGCCAAAGCAATACCAAAAGGTGATGAAATATGAGAAATTTATTCTTTTTCCCTTCCTTTTGAGATTTTTTTATCGCTTTTAAGATCGTCGCCTTTAATGCTCTCACTTTAAACTAACCTCGATGGCACAAGTAGTTAGGGAGAGTACTGAGACGTACACTTCCTTCTTAGGTTCGAATCTAAGAAAAAAATATAAGAAAAAATAATCTTTGCTATTGTTTGCAAAAAAAAAAAAAGACTTCTACTTTAAGAATTGTAATTTACTAAAATAGGAAAACATCCAAAATTCTTTTATCAATTATGAGAAAATCACATTATACAAAATTCATATCAATCTTCTCAATATGTTCTTTGTCAAAATCATAATGATACTGAGCAAACCAAAAAACAATGTATTAAATTTAAAGTTCAGCTTCCTCTGATCTCAAAGGAAATTTTAGAAAACATAATCTCCCATAAATAATTGTTCTCATGCATTACCACAAGCGTAATCTATCATTTTAGTTTTTGATTCTTTTTACACATGCAATCCTGTACGTTCACTCAATTGCTATAATTTAAGAGAATCCCAGAAGAAAAAGATTGTGTTCTTACACATGCAATAGATAAATAGACGAATTTTGCATTTATTATACAACTTGGAAATGATCTTGACTCATAAAAACACAGACAATGGGGCTCACCTGAGTATTTATGAGTTAGGACCGAAATGATCTTGACTCAAAAAGACACAGGGTTGGATCCAGTTGTGCATTTATGAGTCGGTCTTGACCCTAACTAAGTTTAAGTTAATACTTAATGTATTTATTCTACCATCTAATATCCATATTATTCCAAGACTGTCTTTCCATATCTAGATAATTAACTAAACAAAGTAATTAAGGGCAGAAGACAACAAGATAGTTAGCCCCAATACAAGTGAAAGTACTAGTGGTATCGTGATAAGCGTAACTATATGCCTGAGGACAATTGGACTTGAAAACCATAGAGTACTGCGTCGGCTTGCAAGTCTGCGGCCTCCCAAACTTACCCGTGCAACAATACTGATCCTCCCCAAACACGTCGCAAGCACTCCGGCAACAAACCACCGTCGTCCCGTCCGGGCCCTTCAGCTGCAGCTCCGGTGGGCACGCGGAGTTCACATCAACTGGGCATGCAGTGGCCTTGCATGAGGAAGAAGATCCTGTCGGTGTGATCGACATCGGCACGTTGAACCCGTCGACTAGGCTCGTGTCGTAGAAGTCCTTGCCATCGGCGCCGTTGAGGGTGATTTCCACTAGGGTGGTCCGTTTCTTTCCGCCGGCCCCATTGCAGGCAACTTGGTTGTTGCCACAGTCTCCGGTGAGGCACGTGAAGCCGCCGGCGGGGTCGCTGGTGCATGATGTCCGGGCCCACATGCGGCCGGACCATTTAGGTGGCGCGTCGAGGTCGAGGGTGGCGCCGGTGGCGAGTTCGAACCCGGTCTGTGAGAGTTGCTGAACTTTAAATTCACGCCGGCTAGATAAGCATGAATTAAACTAAAGTACTTATTCCGCCGGCTAGAGTTGCTGGCCACAGTGTGGAAGGACAGTTGTTCCTGAAGGTGAATGTCGCTGCATGCAGACCTGTGAATTTCCAAAGCCAACAACACACATTTTTTTAAAGTAATGTTGTATTTCATGGTCTCCACGATGTTTCTGATATTGTCAAACTTTTGTAGAGAATATCTAGTCCACCGTTTAAGCTAACTTACATTTCAAAAGATTAAAAAAACTCATTTTGAAATTATATGTCTACTTGTATTACATGCCTTGGAGGAAAAACCGAGAAAAGAGGACAGTCAACTGAAGCATTACCACTATATTCGCCATGGAAGGAGAGATGAGTTCCAACTTCCAAGTGAATGTTTTGTTCTTTAAAGTCTTCTAAAGTTTTTTTGGTAATGATAAGTAGTATTATATATTTATTCTAAGGAAAAATCCAAGGAAATCAAGAGTCCAGAGTTCACACAAAAAATCACAGAAAGAGAATAAGACAATGTTCTTGCCATTAGTTACAGACCAACACCAACAGAGCTGGAATTTGAATTCAATTAACAGAATAAGACTAATAAGACTATTGCCCCATGTCATCAACCGGAGCAGATTGTTGTAGGTTGGTGTCATTAGAAGGGTGAGGAGCATCTGAAGAAGCAGATCGGATCGCAGTCGAAGCAACTTTTATAGAGGATAATGAATTCCTCAGATCCTCCTTCTCAAACCCTGGTGAAAGAGAATCTAACCATTGACTCATTAGTCCAATAATATCCAAAATAATAAGATAAGTAGGTTTAAAAGAACCACGAAAAATTCTGCTGTTTCTTTCTTTCCAGGTTACCCAGAGAATAACTTGGATCAAGACATACCAGCCACAATTATTTAAATTAAACTTAAGCGCAGGTTTATGCTGAAATAAGTAACTCATATTATAAAAGCCAGGATATAAATCTGAATACAAGAAGAACTGCCATATCTGAGAAACATATTCACAGAACATAAATAAATGATTGTTAGATTCAACATTTAGATTGCAAAAAATGCAATTAGGAGAGCCGACCCAGCCTCTTTTGGCCAAATTCTCTTTAGTGAGATTCTTATTATGAAGTACAAGCCAAGAAAACAGCTTAACTTTAAGCGGAACCCAAGTCTGCCATACCTGCTCAAAGAGGTTGAATCTTAAACCATCATCATTCAGAATATTGTAGCAAGACTTAACAGAGTATTTAGAGGAAGAGGTAAGGGTCTAGGAGATGTCATCCCTCTCCACCCCTAGTGGAGCAGAGTGGATAATATGTACTAGTATATCCAGTTGAGGTTGCAAGATATTGCACTCATTTAGTTCGACTTTAGAAAGATCAATCAACTTATTAAAGTCAGTTTCAGAAATCTCACAGATTTTTTTAACGGAGGCTTTCCTCCATCTACAAATAGAAAAGAGTTGAGGGAGCAGATGCTTTAATTTTTTGCCATTCCACCATATATGTTCCCAGAATAAGGTATCTTCCCCATTACCCAAGTAGTGAGAAGAAAAGCAGTTAACTGTATTAAAACTGCTTTTAAGGCAAAGCCATAAAGGAGAGCAATAGTTAGTGGAAGTATTTAAAATAGCCCCAGGCCAAGAATAATGCAAATATCTAACTTTCACTAAGTCTTTCCACATGGCATGATTATCATAAGAGAATAATTGCCAAACTAGTTTAGATTTAAGAGCTAAATAAAAGTTTCTAAGGTTAATAATCCCCTAGCTGTTTTGCTGCTTATGTTCGCAAATTAAGCTCCACTTAACTAAATGCATCCCTTTCCTGATAGAAGGATCTAACTTCCAAAGGAAGTTACTCCTGATCCTATCAATTTCTTTCTCAACTTGCCTAGGCATATGTAATATAGACATAAAGTACGTAGGGATGGCTGACAAGACTGAGTTAATCAGTGTCAACCTGCCACCAAGAGAAAGAAAATGAGCTTTCCGGTGAGATAACTTAGAAGACAATTTCTCAACAACAGGGTGCCAGTCCCTATACGTGGCTTTCCTGTAATGAAGGGGTAAACCCAAGTATGAGAAAGACAAGTCTGTTGACTTACAGCCAAGAAGTTTGCAAGCATTATCAATAGAGTCTTGATCTACTCCGATCCCAGTTAGGGAGGATTTAGAAAAGTCTTCTAAAGTTAATGTCAAGAAAGGTAGTTTTGAGATGAAGAAGAAACTGGTGAAAGTGACGATGTCGTGTGCTTTCATATATAGTCTTCACTATGACAATCTTTCCTATTTTGACAGCTGAAAAACCTGAAACTCTATAGCTAATCCAGAATTTTACTTTAGTTAATGGATAGAATCACCTGGGATTTTGGTAATGAATACTGATTATTCACCATTGACTCCAAGAATGATATTATCCAATTGGTGTGTATGGAAATTAAATGGAGGAAATAAAGGTATACCATCCAAAATAGTCAAAAATATAGATTTACCATCACAAAATTTGAAAATTCAAGCATATCATTAGGCTATTTTTTTTGTATATACACATATATACCATCGAGTTACTTTTTGACTTAAACTTAACATAATATTTCTAGACCTAACAATTAGGCTCGAGCCACCTATAGTCCAACGGCCCGGCCCAAACTAGATAGAGCCACAAGCTAGGCTAAGGTCGAGTATTTTCTCCCACAACACATGGCCCAAATTTATGACCTGATTTAGGCTTGACCAAGTTTAAGCTCGAAATAGGTTCTAAATAAAACAATATATGTTAAAATATATATATTAATTTTTAAGTTTTAATAAATCATTTATAATATATTTTAACTAAATGAACAAATATAAGATGTCCTATATAACAAAATGGACGTATTATTTATTAACATGGATGTTTGTTATTTTTATAAAATTTTATGAAATGTTTTATGAGAAGAAGAATTCTTTCATTATCATAAAAAAGATAAAAACAAATGTCTACTAATGTGTAGTGAATGTCCACTAATAAAATGCGATTGTTCGCTTCACTTAGTGAATGTCTACTAATTATAGGGTACCTATGGATGTCTACTTTTTAATAGCAGATGTTTGTTTTTTGTCAGTTTGTTTTTTGTCAGGATATTCTTAACCAAAAAAAGGACGTCCACTACTCATAACCAAAAAATGAACATCCGCTAATAAAAAGCAGACATCAGTTGGAACACAAATGGTTAACGAGACTCTCATTCTGAAGCACCTACTATAGTGGCAGCATCAGGATGATCTCTAATCATACTCCACATCTTCAATAATGTTATTTCTTTTTTTTATGTATTAATGTATTATCAACCATTTATCATATATGGTAATGGCATTATCGATGTATTTCAATATTTGAGTTATTTAATAATGATGTTTTATTTTTTATTTTAAAATTAATATAAATTAATTAGAATCAACCTTAAATCGACTTAGTGTTGGTCCAACTTGAGCTAATTTAAGGTCTTGGATTATATTAGTGCCAAAGGTTTCTTATTTCCGACTCAGCCCGACACAATCTCAAATAAAGTAGAGTGGAGCTAGCTCAAGTCGAATGACCCCAAACTCTGGTCCAGACTCAATTTCCAAATCTAAATATAATTCGTTGACGTCGTTAACTTTTAAACTTATTTCTCATTTTTACCCTTCTTCTATCCAAACCAAAACCTTAATTGTCACCCTTTTCCAATTGACGATGGCCTTATTCTCAATTTCTACTTCCTTTGACATTACTTCTATCATCAAGAATCAAAAGTATAACCACCAAACAAAAGAAAAGCCAACAAAGGAGCTACCTTTTTAACAAGACTACTCACAATTCCCACCCCCAACACCTTTGCAGAAGTGAGTTCAAGACCCTCATTAGACTATCGTACTCTTCGAGCTCAAGAATTAAAGATCTAGATTGAATGAATGAGATAATAGCAAAGGTGATACTTTAAAATTTAGGATGAAGACAATGATAAAGATAACAACACTAGGGTGATCTCAAATCATATTCCACATCTCCAATTATATTATTCCTTTTTTAATGTATTAATGCATTATCAACCATTTATCATTTATCGTAATGACATTATCAATGTATTTCAATATTTGAGTTATTTAACAGTGATGTTTTATTTTTTTATTTTAAAATTAATATAAATTAATTAGTATCAACCTGAAATCAACTTAGAGTCGACCCAACTTGAACTAATTTAGGGTCATGGATTGTGTTAATGTCGAGGGTTTCTTATTTTTGACTCGATCCGACACAACCTCAAATAAAGTAGAGTCGAGCTAACTCCACCCGAAATAACCCTAAACCTTGGCCTGGACTCAATTTGCAAGTCTAAATATTCCTTGACATCATTAACTTCTAAACTTATTTCTCATTTTTACCCTTTCTCTATCCAAACCAAAACCCCAATCGGCATCTCTTACCAATTGACAATGGCCTTATTCTCGATTTCTGCTTCCTTTGACATTACCTCTGTCATCAAGAATAAAAAGTATAGTCACCAAACAAAAGAAAAGTCAACAAAGGAGCTACCGACTACACGCAATTCCCACCCCCAACACCTTTGCAGAAGTGAGTTCAAGACCCTCATGCTCTTCTAACTCAAGAATTAAAGATCTAGATTGAATGAATAAAATAATGACAAAGGTAATATTTTAAAATTTAAGATGAAAACAATGATAAAGATAATAATACGAATAGGATAATCTTTTCGCACACTTAAGTTGACTTTTAACTAATCTAAATTATTTTTTTAATCCATCAAATGATAATGATAACATGTGTATAAGAAAAGATGATCCAATAACATCATCCTTAAACGTTTAAATTTTATGATGGATACATATTCTCAATTGTTTTAGATGATATACTTGTATTTCTCTCAAATTAAATTCAAGCATGAAACGTAAATAATGGTGCCTTTCATGGAAAATCTCATTGAGATAAGCATGAAGCGTGATCAAGCCTCGTAAAATTCACGCCAATGTATGTCAAATTTTAATTGCCCGAAATAGAGCACTAGATCATGCAAATTTACCTAGCAATGAAATTAAGAGAGTTCAATCAAATCTGAAATCATTTCCAGCAGAAACGTAAGACAAAAAGGATGACAGAAGCGCTTATTTCAGAACACAGTGTGGCAGCTCAATTCTCAGACCAACCATACCTGAGAAAAAGAATACAATACACAAGATTAGAATGATACATATACAATCTGATTCACCTCTGTTGTTCACTCCCACACAATTTCCACTTCACAAGTCAGCTCTATTACTCTCATAATCACACAGAAACTAATGAAACAATCACAAGCTCATTTGGATCATACTAGTCTTCAAGCAGGCATTTAAGAAAAACAAAGCATGCCATCGCCATAATGTCAGTATATTTATGAGAATAGTCTGTTGACCCCCTAAGCCTGTACAGAATCAGAAGCAACAGCCACCACCACTAGGGCTTGCATTGCTTTCTATTTTCTGTCTTAATATGTTCCTCTTCACGACTGTAGATCCTTCCTCCAAAAGACTGGGTACTTCCATGATCTGTAAAATAACACCAAATTAAGTTATGAAATACTAGGAGGGAAAGGTGAAATTTTGAGGCTATATTTTTCATAAAGCCAACATAGAATAATATCAACATCAAAAGTTCTGACTTTTCCACTCCCGCAAGAACTTTCACTACAGCTAAGAGAAAATTTGTGCAGAAGTGTTCGCAGATAAGAAGATGATTTTTCAAGCATTCGGTTTAGTAGAACCTGAAGAACATTGATGTCCGTCAGTAACTATTTTTAACAATTTCAGAAAAATTTGGAAGCAGCTGTCATTATTTTTTTTATTTGGTTTGATTTTACAAAACTAGTGGACAAGAACATGACACCATCTATTTAGAAAGCCGTAAAGACAGGAGATACACATAGACTTCGAACCCCCAAGCTTACAACCATGAAAAGACTGAAGCAATGATTAGGAATAAAACCACAGGTTGAATTGTTCAGGACTACACGAACAGATTAAACATTTTTTTTTATTTTTGAAAAAAAGGATAGGATGATGCTCATTGATTGATAAGCATCACCCAAGATGCAAAAATACAAAAACATAAAAACAGGAAATAAAAAAAAATACAAGTACTACAAAATATCTTGTGAAACCCATCCCTGAATTAATACTGTGGCAAGGGAAATAAGCACCTCCACCGGACATTCCCTCTTACAAAAAAGAATACAGATTAAACAAATTACAACTTGTTAACTTTTCAAAGTCACATTTGTCTTTTATGCCACTTAATTTATAGCAGCAAAATTCAGATGGAACAGTACGAAAAATCACATAGAATGAACATTGCTTTAAACATTTTACCATATCTTGTATCAAAATTCACACATATTTGCAAACAACAACCGGAAAGATCACATATAATGAATAATAAATTTAAACAGATGAAAAGGCAATGATGCTGTAGAAAGACATACTATGATATATCCGTTGGAAGAAAATAGCCAAAATACACGTAACCATCAGAGCATTCCTCAATGTAATGAAAAAAGAATTGCTTTTCAACTTCATTTTGTAAGGATTAGAATAAGCATTGCTATGCTTACTACCTTAGAAGCAAGTTCATCAAAACACCTCTCCACATTTTCACGTGTCTTCGCACTACATTCAAGAAATAAGCATCCGATTTCTTTTGCGAGAGCAGTTCCTTCTTCCACTGTAACCATCCTTTCACTTTCCTGAAACATATTGTAAATTATTCTACTTTCAACATGGATATAAGAAGTATAAGAAATCAACATATACACATATAATAATAATAATAAAAGTAATCGGTCATAGTATAGAAGTTAACTATACCAATTAGGAAAAACAATGAAAGCAATCAGTTTTGAAATTTGAGGGTAATAAATTGAAAATCAGTCATAGTATATAGTACTATAGTCCCAACTATACTAATTAGGAAAAGAATGAAAATAATTGGTTTTGAAGTTGAGGATAGTAAACTGAAAATCGATCATAATATAGAGTACTATAGTCCCAACTATACCAAATAGGAAAAGAAAGAAAGTGATCGGTTTTGAAGTTGAGGGTCGTAAATTGAAGATCGGTCATAGTTTAGAGTACTGTCAAGAAATTAACTCAATTAAAAAAGTAGCCATATTTTTAATTCTACACAAGCAAATTTCAAATTTTAAACTGGAACAGCAGTATGTGAAGTTGACACAGTGAATTAAACCAAAGGCCTTCAACATGAAACCTTGCAATAGTTAGAAGATTAAACCCAGGCTAGGTAGAGTCCTAGTCTTGTGTGCCACCAATAGGAGGGGAGTGAGGTGGGTACGAACAAGATCTAATTAGTCTAGGCATGTTTGGGCAAATGTGCTGCATAAAAGGAGCATGGAAATTACACAATGTTGTGGGCAATCTAGATTTAAGGCTATTTCAATCCAAATCATGCAAATTACATGTCATTTACAGCACAAAGATACCCTGACCGAGCTTGAAAATAATGATCACGAATAGCACAAGGTGTGGCATGGCATAGCAGGATCATATTATACCTGGAGGCATCTAGATGGATAGAGAGGGTTACAAGATGTATGAGGGAATAATTCAAAGAGACAACTACAGAATAGAATGATATAAATTGGAATTCATATGAAGATTATATATGTATATTAATTGACAAATTTAAAAACCTATAATGTGCTTGTTGGATGTCCTTCAAGGGACATGGTAAAATATGTGCATATGCTACTTGATCTATGGGAACTGTGAGGCTTCGATCTTGATCCAAGGATGCCCATGATCGCATCCAGCCTAATCTAACTTCCCTGATGTGTACAACCTTAGGCAACCATGCCAAAGAACAAATGGATTTACCAAATTACTCATACATTGTATGCTGAAGGTTGAAGCTTGGTAGACTATAGGGGAATTTTGTACGCTTGAAGGCGATAGAGATCATACCATGTCAACTTTATTCCCAACCAGCATTTTGATACAGTTCTGGTTTGTGCAATATAATTCTAATTCCTTGGCCCATACCTCGGACAAGTCTGTGAAAGTTTCTCGCCGTGTAACATCATAAACTACAAAAAATGAAGCAAATTAGCTAACATTTTTTTCCTATATCATACCTTACAGCAAACAATTATTTTACGTAATAGAAGAAACAATTGTGTATCAGGTGGATATTGACCAGATCTCTATGAAGCAAAACATTATACTTGGTTATGCTAAGTGATACGAATACATTGTGTCAAACAAGTAAATATGACAAGATACATCTAACAACACACAGAAGTTCAGAATTCACCATGTAAGAATTAGTTCTATCTAGGAACACTAAGTAAAACATCTTACACTCTTACCTAAGAGAATTCCTTGAGCACTGCGGTAGTAGGAACTAGTTAATGTTCTGAATCTTTCCTGTCCAGCTGTCAAAATTGTAACATTATGTCATGCTTTGGTGTCATGTGGAAATGAGCAGATAGATAAAATAACTAAATTACACAGTTAAGAGTTACAAAAGCTTCACACTTAGGGGTTTGTGTGTGTGTGTTGCGGGGGGGGGGGGGGTGGGGGGGTGGGTTGGGGGTTGTGGTTTTGGGGGTGGGAGGGGGAGGATAGAATTTGAAATTTGTAAAATACAATTAATAAGAATGAGGAATAAGAACAACAGAAGTGACGATCAAGCACATCTCACTAAATTATCAGTGACAGTGCCACAGATTGTAGTGGTTTAAAAACCCTAATGGCCATGAGAAGGCAATTCTGTACAAGATAACATCAGATCCCTGGAGAGTGAAATTAAAAAAAAAAAATCTGAAACTTCTACATAAAGGCTGGAAAATATTCCATGACTCTTTTAATAAAAAGATTATACTTCTGTACACAGCTTGGTTATTATCTAGCAAATTACGGCAAGTGACGACTGATAAGAGCATAAAATTTGGTTGAAACTAAGTTGATATGGAACCAGGGACCTATGTAGATACTAGATACCAGATATTTAGAAAGACTAGTTGAAATTTTTTTTTAAAAAGTACGAAAGATATCTGTTCCTAGATCAAAGAATATTTAATTACCAGTGTCCCAAATGGTTAGTTTCAATTTTTTCCCACCAACAGTAAGATGCTTGATCTTGAAATCCACACCTGGGTATATAGAATTTAAAAACAATCAGATGATAAAGTACATCCAGATGGTACAAATCATCAATATTAAGTCATATATGATTATCAATTTGGAGATGTACACAACATGTCTTCCTTGAGCACCTATTCACACATACATAAATAGCTTTCAAAGATAATGTTGCAGGGCTTATCAGAGCCCAAAACATAATGAAAGCAAGAGACAGAGCTAGAAGTTTGACTTCACAATATCAATAATTCAATAAAAACAATTGTAAAGGATGAATGTTTCACTTGAAATCAATAGAAGAAAATTGCCTATTAACACGACTTCGATGTAAACTGCAGGTCAAAAAAGACCAATTTAGCAAAATGCCGTGAGAGTAGCGAAGCCAGGGATTTTGGTAAGGAGGGTCAAACTTTATGTAGCTAAATATTTAGAAGAGAAACCTTAGCAGACCCAAAAGCAAGTCACTCAAACCTAGAAGTAGTGTTTGTAGTTAAGTACAGAACAATTAAATGTGTGGAAGTAGTGTAAGTTTGTGATTTATCAAGCATTACGTCATTAAAATTAACTTAAAATAGAATTATCAGGGTTAGAGAGTGTAACCATGGGAAATCTGGCGTGTAGGCACGAGAATAGGTTACGCTAGCGATTCAGGCACAAAATGGTAGACGAAGGGATCAAAAACTAAAAATGTGGGAAAATGGGAGTTGCCACCTAAATCTATTTAGAAACGTGGGAATACATAGGAAAACCATGGTAAATGAAAGAATGAAAAGAATGACTCCAGAAAACAAAGGAAAAGGCAGTCATTGCAACCAAAGAACGGATAAGTATTCCAACAACGCACGAAGAGACCATTACGCCTCTTTATACACCTAAATCAAATGATTTGACCTCTCACATTTGGCCACTCACGAAAAGTAAAGGATATGTAGATTATGCTAGAATCAATTGAATGCAGCAAAACAGTAATTACGATAGAGCCATATGCACTGAAAATATAGTATGTATTGAAAATATGCAACAAAACAGTAATTACGATAAGGTCACATGCATTGAAAATATAGTATGTACGGGTAAACAAAACTTGTCTATCCATTTGCGACAGAGAAGCCAATTGCACTGAAAACATAGAATGTACAGCTAAACAAAACTTGTCTGTCCATTTGCAACAGAGAAACCAAATGTGCAGCTCAGATGTGTAAGTCACATGCGCGAACATAACACACAGCCTAGTTTTCTGGCTCTCCTGATAGCCAATGGGTTTCAGACTAGGCAGGGTTTCTCTAGGCTTCATGTGGATAAGGGAGAAAAAGAACAGATTGTACTGAGACAAAATCAAAACAAGAATAAAACAATGATGCTCCACGGTAAGATCAACAATGGAAAAGGACAACTGATATGCACAGGCTGCGATCAACCGAACTGGAAATGCACGATACTAACGTGTGCACAATACGTGTGGAATATACGTGCCAGACTATCTGAGAAACCAGACAATAAACCCAGATTATGCTCTCATCTGAGTATCAACAGGAAACCAAGACATATAGACAAAATAGGAAAACAGGAGTTCATATAAACAAGATAATCCTCATGTTAGCACAAGTGACAAAATGAGGAAGAAATGTATAAAGTAATAAGTAAAAGAAAAGTATGGATGGACTCATATGAGTGAGCCTTAAATGGAGATGAAACTAGTTTCATTTGCCAACCTACAACCATAGAATCAAACGTCGGTTTCGTGTCGGACTTTGGTCCGACAAAAATAGGAAACGTGTCGGACATCGGTGGAAATGTCGGTGGAAACGCGGTAAATTTACGGAAGTCCATGGAAATGGTAAAAAAACTTTGAATTTTGATTTGAA
>JAMKQA010047545.1:0-10877 GCA_024699735.1 Posidonia australis | reverse complement strand
ACTGGCTTTCCACCTCCCATGGCTGTTACCTCTAGCAACGAATATGCCATGGAATCTTCCAGGCTTTTCGTCTACGAGGCTCCCTGCATTCCCATGAGTTACCCTTGAAAGTTCCCTATAAATAGACACCTATAGGTAGCCATTGGAAGATTAGAAAGTTGAAGACACACAATTGCAACCAGAATTCTGCAGCTGTCCTTTTGAGCTCTTAGCTTTCTTCTTGCATCCAGAGTTATCCTCAGCCCTTCCAAAGCATCAAGGAGCTTATTATCTTGAGTCTTCTTTGAAGGAACATCCAGGACAAGGTAGGCCTTTTCGCTTTTCATTTTACTTCTTGTTCTTTTATATTGGAATAAGGCATACTAGAAGCTTATATATGTTCTGTTTTCGTCATGTATTCATGAGATTTCAGTGATGATTTTGCTTATTCTTTTTGTAAGATGTTCTCCATGTTAATCTGTACTCTCGTTTGCAAGTATGCTTACTTTTCTTCTAGCATAAAAATCTGCACCATATTTGCATATATAAGCTGTCTTTCTCTTCTTGTTTCTTTACACATAAATCAATGCCAAGCTTCTAAATGTTAAAATCATGCAGTAGAGATAAGATAACTTGTTTGAGTTTTGGTGGGATTTTCTCATATCATGTTTTATTCTCTTGCACTTTGCATGTTTTCATACATGAACCCATCTACTCATTTTAGTTTTAATTACATGATTAATAAGATGGCTTTCGATCATGTACATCCCATCATGTTTTCAGTTTTTAACAATGGCATAAATCAATCTGCATTAGCATGAATCACCCATCTCTTTTCTGGGATAGATTCTAGATCAGATCGCAATCTGATCCAGACTCTCTCAAGCGCACCACACCAGAGCACCACTCTGGCGCACCAAGCAGGTGCACCAGACTGGTTAGAAAGCAAAACACTCACATTAGCATCTTTGTTCGCATGGCTTGATGAAGGACTTCGAGCTTGATTCTTTTATTGTTGGTTCTTTGATGTTCCAAGATTTCACATGCATGTTTTTGGTTTTAAACCAGATCGTTTTCCAATTGTTTTCTCCCCTTGGATATTCAGTCCTTGGCTAGAATCGTGTAGGCTGGTTGCACTTTACTCCTACGTGGAGAGCCTTGTGCATCAGCCCATGATCCAGTAGCATGGCTGAATCCTGCATCCCTCATTTAGCACAAATTAGGTGGGACCTTATGTGAGGCTACCAGCCCTTGAGCACTAGGACCACAAATCATTGCATTTACATGTTTTTTTTCAAGTTTTACAGAAGGATTTCACACTGCATACTTTTCCAGAATGCATTCTCTAGTGTTTTGGCTTTGCATAGTTTTCTATTTTCCCTCAACACATTTTCCTGGCCCACCTAGACGCACATAGGTGGTGCACCAATCTGGCGCACCAAACAGGCTCATTGGCCTGTTTTCAGTAGCACACAACAGGTTTTTATATGTTTTTGGCATGCTTTCTCGACTCGATTCGCTTCTGGGTTTTCTTTGGCTTTCTTCCTTGATGTACTAGGAAGGCACAACTATGTTTTCAACTATTTTCATGCATTTTAGATTGCATTAGGCATATAGCAAAGCAATGATGATAAATCGCTCAAGATATTAGATCTTTGATCTTATTGCGCAATATTCTTGCATCAACACTTGACTCGGCATACGAGCGATATTTCTGAGCATTAGGACACACCCCTACACATCATGCACCCATACTTTAGACACCACACTCATTAGCATGGCATGGCACATCGCCCTTGGGCGTACAACAAAGACTGCAAAGCTGACATTCCATAAGCAAAAGAGAAACCAATAGAAGACCGATTTATCGGGTGTACGAGGGTGCCTAACACCTTCCTTGTATGTAACAGGGATCCTTACCCATATTTTCTGGTTTATGCAGACCTTTTTTTTCATTGTTTTGCATGATTTTCATGTTATATGGTTTTCCTCGTCTTCCATTTTAATAGACTAGGTGGCGACTCCTGCATTTGCATATATTTTTATTTTTGCCGTGACTTTGCCGACTTTGGCATATTTTGCCATTCTCGATGGCATGGTTACAATCATCAATAATTATCATTCATCAGCATTCATTAACAACACAACAGCTTTCTAGCATTAGCAAAACCCGTATCCGCATCAACATCGCTCAAAACTATATGCACACCTACCTGATTTCGATGCGCGAACATGTAGGCATCCCTGAGACAAAACATATGCATCTGCACCTCGGCACGCGAGTCACGACCTTTGGTGCATCTACAAGATAAAATGCTCATTGCTAATAGCAATATTTCTTTTCTCGTTGACAGGGATGGGGTGTCTTCTCTCAACCTTGAGCAGCGGTCTTGATTCCCTCAACCTCACTGAAGGAGAGGCATCTATACACACCCTGGTTTCTGGCTAATGTTAATAGGTAGACCTGGTAGAGAGTGCAACTAGACGATGGACCCGGTCCTACCCTAATTCCCAAACCTAACCTATAAACCCAAACCAACCCAAAACCTCTAAATTACCCTAAACCAAACCCCATTACTAAGCCCAACTCCAAAACCCAGCCCGTGTGCTCTGGCCCAAACGGAATGTGTAGCCTGATAGCGAGGCCCAAGTGCGCATCAGGGCCAAGGTAGCTAGGCAGGCGCTGCTTGACCAATCGCTTTTGTCGTTTGACCTCGTACCTCGTACGAACGACGCCGCGCATGGAACATCGACTTGTCCCCCGACGTGCTGGACATCCCCCAGCCTTCTCACGCCCTGTCACCAACCACCATGCCCTGTGCCGCTCCTGCCATCACTCAACCTCTGCAACGACGCCGGTGAGCCATCTACAACCTCCTGCCAACATGCCACCAGCCCACCTACCATGCCAGGAATGACCATGAAAACCCCAAGCCTTTCCCTATGAGAAGGACCACCATCATCTGCAAGCAAAAGGGCCAGAGAATCCAGACCTTGTGCGAGGGAGAGCCATCAGAGAACCAGAGTGCCTAAGAACCCAACACCTGAGCCACTTGAGATCCTCCTTCCTTGGCAACAGGGAAGCTTCCCAGCCAACCTCTGAGCACACCTGACCCTACGGCCGACGGTTCTCGTTATTTTCTCCGTTTGCTTGTTGCATCCTGCTTCTCCCACGGTCGACGGTCGTCGAACGCCGGCGTGAGGCCATCTCGGCCATTGAGCGCACGGTCCGGATGTCCCGATGGCACCCTTTCTTCTCCCTTTACTTCCCGTTGTGGCTGAGTCGAGCCCTAGGCCGGGATTCCCTTGTGGAGGCCCACCGGAGAGTGGGCTTGTGTGGGTTTTAGTGGGCTTTGGTGGAGTTAGGGTTTAGGTTTGGTGGTCGCAACCAGAGCATCTTTCCAGAGAAGCCTGTTGCCAAGTGACTGCAAAATCGGGGTGTCTACAAATGCCCCTCCGTGTGCGAGGTCGAGGGAATCAAGACCAATTCTCAAGGTTGACAAGACACCCCACCTGAGTCTGCGGAAGAGTGATATTTGTTGTGGGGCCATGAACCACTTATTCGATGGATACACTGAAAAGTCATGACTCGTGGCCCATGCATGATGCTGATGCAAAGGATGACCTTGATGTCGAGTGATACATGAGGGCGATGTTGATGAAGAGTGGGTAGCCCATTATCCCATTGCTGACTCGTGCTAAAGGATGCCTGGACAAGACTATCGGGCTCGTCGCACAACAGGGGGGCCTTGGCAAATGACAGACCTTTCGGCCCGAAAGGATGCATGGCAAGATATCGAACTTGCCGACCGAGGATAGACTGATGACGAATGTCAATCGGACAGTTAGGGGTATCAGCCCGTTCCTGACAGTGTGACGACTGTCAACCGGACAGATTGGGGTATCAGCCCGCTCCTGACAATGTGACGGTCGTCAACCGGATAGTTTGGGATATCAGCTCGCTCCTAACAATGTGACGGTCGTTAGCCGGATAGTTTGGGGTATCAGCCCACTCCTGATAATATGACAGTCGTCAACTAGATAGTTTGGGGTATCAGCCCGCTCTTGACAATGTAACGGTCATCAACCGGATAGCTTGGGGTATCAGCCACCCCTGACAATGTGACGGTCGTTAGCCGGATAGTTTGGGGTATCAACCCGCTCCTGACAATGTGACGGTCGTCAGTCGAATAGTTAGGGGTATCAGCCCACTCCTGACAAGGTAACAGTCGTCAGTCGGATAGTTTGGGGTATCAGCTCGATGAGGAAAACAGTGTAAGTGGCACCAAGATTAGTCCGTCTGGAACGAACATAGGATAGGATCATCTAGACCTCGTCCAGCCTAGAAGAGGATAGAAATGTCACTTGTTAGACTTGAGCAAGTCCAAACAAATTTGATTGGGTTCCGCCCCACCTAGTACAAAAGCCTATAACGGCTTTGTTTATCTAGGCCTAGGCAACAAAACGATATACTCGATTGTTAGCCAGATAGACCCTAGCGCCAAGTCAACAGACAGAAAAGAGCAGCAGTTTGAAGTAGTTGAGCATATGTCGTTGCAATGGCGACTTCCTGTCAATCACAATCATCCACACAAACTGGCAAATGTGTTCCAATGAACTTATTATAGCAATCGAATACAATGAAATGATTACACTTATTCCAGCATGCAGTGAACAAGTAGCATAACACCAATGTCAAGAGTCTGCATCATCCCTGGATCTCTTAGAGCCTCTAGCTTTTGGAAATTGTGTAGGACTTGGGACAACTCCACAGATTGGCCAGGTTTCTTTTGCTTCGACTTCGTAGTTAGCTGAACAACCCTTCCCTTCTATAACTGTAAGGTCGCTCGATCGGATGAAGCCATTAAGCAGGCGTGATAGTTCCTTTGTCACAGAGTAAGAGCTTAGGAGGTACTCTTGGAAACGAGTTGGCATCAGTCTTCGAGATAAGGAATCTTGCCGGTAGCTGAACTATCGCATCACACGAATTGGATGATATTCGACACCACCGATCAGCCCTGGGAGGATGATAAGTTTCATGTCAGTATTATTGAAGAAAGCTTCAATGTTATGAGTTGCCGAAGGAATGATGCGCCAGGTCACCTTGTCTTCTGTCAAACTCTCCAGCCGCTTATATTCCTTGCAAACAAATGTGAGGGTGCGAGCATGACCACTTTGGCAATAAGATTCAAAGGCTAATCGTTGAGGGCATAATAAGCAGCCAACCATACCTGCACAAAAGCTCCACAACCATAGAAATGTCAGCACCATCGCAATGACCGGTCTAGGGCCCGGTAAGTCTCCGCCAAGATAATGGGGGCCAGTCTATCTGATGGGTTATCACCGCCAAAGCAATCTCTGCAACCTCGATGTTTACGACTGTTCGACCATGGCTAAACACCAACTCACCTAAAAACGGACGACCAAACCTCTCAACCACAGCTCATCACCCAAGGAAGTGCGCCTCTCGACTACCTTGTCAAAGTAAGTCAGTTGTAGCATAGGAGATTGCCCATCAGTATAGACTAATTGACGACCACAATTGTCAGTCGACAGGCTAGTCAGTTCACTCAGCACAGAAGAGTAACTATCGTGCCGCATGAATACAGTGGACCCAAGAAACTTTGGAAGACAACACACCTGACGGACCTCTTCCAAAGTAGGAGTCAACTCAATTCTTCTGAAGCGGAATATGTGTTTTGCAGGTTTCCAGAACCGAGCGGTTGCGCACAAAAAGTAAAGGGAGACCTCCACATTTGCAATGTCTAAGAATTTTGAGGAGATTCCCCAAGCCCGTAGCTTGTCACGATCACCGTTTATTAATTTTCTAATACACGTCCGGAGAACATCTAAGCAACTCACTGGTACGACCATCGTAGGAAAACCCATGACCAATAGAGGAGTCACGGCTTCTCTTGACTCAAGTTTGCAGAACATTATTGTAGACACCCCAATATGCTTGCAAATAGGCCAAACCCAATAGCCACTCCTCACTCCAACAACCACCAACGCAGGTGCACCAGACAGGCGCACCAGACAAGCGCACCTTGCTGGCGCAACATACAAAACCCTAATTGGACTCTAAAAAGCCTAAATACAAAACAAAATCCTAAATACCAATAAACCCTAAAACTGACGTTAAATCCTAATCCAAACATTAAACCCTAGGTTAGGATCTAAATTAAATTCAAAACCATAATCCAAACCATGAAACCTAGGTCAAATTCTAAGTCAAACCTCAATAACCTAACAAACTTTCACTACATCTTAACTAATTTAACAAACTCATGGAACAACCAAAACAAACATAACTACTTCCCACTTCTCTCCAAATATATAACTACTCCCTACTTCTCTCCAACAAACATAACTATTACCCACCTCTCTCCAACAAACATAACTACTTCCCACCTCTCTCCAACAAACATAACTACTTCCCACTTCTCTCCAACAAACATAACTACTTCCCACCTCTCTCCAACAGACATAAGTACTTCCCACCTCTCTCCAACAAACATAACTACTTCCCACCTCTCTCCAACAAACATAACTGCTTCCCACTTCTATCCAACAAACATAACTACTTCTCACTTCTCTCCAACAAACATAACCACCATCCACTCTAGCCATAACAACCAGCCAAGCCTATATATAGCCCCTTTTGCAAGTAGAAATGGACTTCTGGGACTTTTTGGACTTTCGGGCACTTTTGCAAAAATTAAGAGGAGAACTCCCCAAGCCTTCTTCCTCCCAACCAGAGCTATCAGAGAGCTCTTGGAAGAGAGAGGAAGCTCGTGGAGGTGAAAAATCAAAGGTTCCAGCCATCTTCGGTGAGCTCCGGTGGCCTCTAGCGGCCTTTGGTGGCCTCTAGCGAGCTCCAACCATCCACCACATTGCCAGACCAGGTACACAATCTACTGACCTCAATTCATGTTAAAAATGCTTTCCTAGGTCTTCCTCTGTCCCCCCTGATCGATTCCAATCAAGTCAGAGGCCTTCCCAGGCTGGAATCGAGCTTCCAAGCCTCGTCGTTGCCGTTTTCTGGCGACTTAGGTTGGAGTGCTGGTCCAGGGCTTGTCCCTGGTCATAGAACCTTGGATTCTCCTCCCTAGACCTCCCTCTTGCTTCTCCCCCCTTCAAATCCCCATTCCAGTCGCTGCGAAGGCCTCCACCAGAAAATCACTGGAGTCGCTCCATGTCGCCTTCGTCAAAGAAGAAGACTGTCCACTGCGACTGAATGCGCTGCTCCAGCCCCATCGCGCCTCTCTGATCATCCAGGATCACTCCACGACCTGCCACCAACACACCAGGGCTACCAAGAGTGACATCCCACTCTCCCAGTGCCCCCAAACGCTACCAGAACTTGTTATTGTCGCCGGAGAAGATGACATGTGGTCGAAGCTCGATCGGGAGTCCCGCGCATCGCAACACCCTCTAGATCAGTGGGGAATCATCCAATCTACGCCGTCGACCTTCCAGAAGCCTCAAATCGTCGCACCGCTACCTCTAGAGACTTTTCCTTCTCCAGCGTTGTCGCCGAAGTCGTCTCGACGGTGACGGGGATGGATAGCCGTCTTTGGCCGTCCGATGCTCCATCCGCACCGTCAGATCCCTTTCTTCTCCTCCCCTCTTGCTTGTTGTCCCCTCTAATCTCCGATGAGGCTTTGGGGTGCTCTGGAGAGGCATCTCCGACAGTCGTCGACGACGGATTCCCATCGTCGACGGCCGTCGACCCTTTTCATTTTAATAAAAATAAAAAAATGTTTTCTTTGATTAAATTCCTAAATCTTTTGTGTTGTTACATTTAGGTCCTTTTTTATTGCAAATAGGTCCTTTCTCTTACTTTTAGGTCCCTGCACATTTTTCTTAAATTGTTTGAATAAAGTTTTAACTGAAAATACTACAATGTGCCCCCTGAGTTTCCTAATAATGTTTCCTAGGTTTAAAAATTTGATAAAAACCCCCAGAGTTTCTTTTCATGCATTTTAATCCACCATTTTCGCATAAAGAACCCTGAACTTTTCTGAAGCTCTTCTGAATGCATATTTCTCTGGTTAAATTGCATTTTAGCCTCGGTACTTTTCTGAAATTGTTCTAAATGCATATTTCCCCGGTTAAATTGCATTTTAACCCCTGAACTTTTCTGAAACTCTTCTGAATGCATGTTTCTCTGTTTAATTGCATTTTAACCCCTAGGAACTTTCAATTTAACCAAAAATGCACATATTTGCTCATTTGACTCCAAATTTCTTCAAAATTACATGAAATGGGTTTTTCTATGTATTTTTGATGATTTAGCTTCAGAATTTCAGTTTTCATTCAGAGTTTGGGTTTTTTGCACTTAGGCCCCTGGAATTCACATTTTTACACTCTCACATGCGTTTTGCACATTTTGTTGCACTTTTTCATGCATGTTTTCTCGTGACTTCTTCCTTTCTTCATGAACGTATTTCTAACAAATTTCAAACTTGGTTTTCTCGTCGTTTCCCAGATTTCTGTTGATTTTCGTATTTTCGATTTGATTTGGCTTTCCATCGCCCGAGGGCATACATTAAAAGGCTTAACAATGCCGACATTGTCCTGAATGAGGATTATTTTCCCAATTTTATTTTCTCGGATTTCTTTGAGTTTCCACTGATTTACGTGACGCTTTCCGAGAGTTTTCTTGATTTTCACGATTTTCCTCATCGTCCACGGGCGTACAGTAAAGCGGCATTCTCAATGCCTACATTTGCCCATCGGATTAACTTTTTCCCTTTATTTCATTTCTTCTCTTTGATTTGGCATGTCTTTAAGTCATCTTTAGCATGAGCATTCAGAATAGGCAAGCATACATCCATTAGACCATTGGCAAGTAGGAAACCTAGAAAGATTGAGTTCCTTGGGCGCATGGGGGTGCCTAACTCCTTCCCCATGCGTAACAAGAATCCTTACCCTTTCTCTGGCCCGCATTGATTTATGCATTTCATCCATTAGGCACAAAGCATAATTGTTTTCTTCATCTTGCTTGCTTCTTGGTTTTCTTATGTATTTGGTTTTCCTCGTCTTTCCATTAAAAGACGAGGTGGCAACTCCTTTCCTTATCCTTTCTTATCTTTCCTTGGTGTTTCCGAGTCTAGTCTTCTTCTCCGGATTCACATCTTCGCCGTGACCGTATCGGGACTCCTCGTGTGCTTCCACGCACCCGGTAAAGGAGAGTCGTGTAGGGTTCCACCGGCATGGTCACAATTATTAAAATATTCAGAATGGCAAATCATTTTGTTCCACACAAACAATATTTCATACAGTCCAATGCAAATAGAAAAGTCATAAACTGTTGTGAAATGCTAGGTAATAGGTCAGTGGCCACTCTGAAACCATGCAATGGAGACTGCCAGATAATGCTAATAAGCTTGCTGCCATAGTAGGTGTGACCATGTCGGTGGAACCCTAGGCGCAGTTCTCCACCTACTCCGGTGTGCAATAACACACGAGGAGATCCGATACAGTCACGGCGAAAATGGTGAATTCGGAAGAAGAGAGAAGACCCAGAAACACCAAGGGAAGACAAAAGGATAAGGAAAGGAGTCGCCACCTAGTCTTTTAATGGAAAGATGAGGAAAACCAGAAAAGGCAGAAAGCAAACAAGATGCAAAGATGTAGGTGTGATCCGTGCCTAATGGATAATGCAAGAATCAATGCGGGCCAGAGAAAGGGTAAGGATTCTGGTTAAGCATGGGGAAGGGGTTAGGCACCCCCATGCGCTCGAGAAAACTCGATCTTTCTAGGTTTCCTACTGTCTATGGTCTGCTAAATGCGTGCTTGCTTATTCTATATGCTCATGCAAAAAATGCGACCGAAAGCATGCCAAGTCAATGCAAAGGAAAGAAATCAAGGATAAAGTTAATCCGAGGGTCAGATGTAGGCATTGGCAATGCCGCATTGCTGTACGCTCGTGGGCGATGAGGAAAACCGTGAAAATTGGGAAATTCTCGGAGAGCGTCTCGCAAAATAGCAGAAAGCGGGATAAATCTGAGAAAATCATAAGGAAAAAGATAATCCTCTTTTTGGGACCATGTCGGCTTTGACAAGCCTTTTGTTGTACGCCCTCGGGCGATAGAAAGCCAAAACAAATCTAAGGCGAAAATCGAGGAAAATCTGCGAAACGACGAGAAAACAAAGCTCGGAACAAGCTAGAAAAGCGTGCACAAAGTAAGGTAGGAAAAGACAAGAAAACATGTACCTGAAAGATGTAAAAAACATGCAAAATGCAAGTGTGAGTGCAAATCTGAAGAATGTAGGGGGTTTTATGCAAAAAAACCCAAAATCTGATGAAAGCTGAAGTTCAGAAGCCCAAATCCTCAAAAATATGTAGGAAAACACATTCCATGCATGTCTGAAGAATTCTGGAGTCAAATGTGCATCCCTAGTCAAAGAAAGCTCTCTAGGGGTCTGAATGCAATTTACCCACTAATGCATGCAATGCAAATCAATTCAGCATAGAATCAGGGTAAAAATCCAATAAAATGTCTCAGAAATGATCTAGGAAGTTTTAGGGGCAAAATGGTCATTTTACCCCTGAAAACAGGCAATCAGAACAAAATTAATGAAGTTTAGGGGCTAAACTGCAAAAAACCCAGCAAACAAAGCATTCCAGGAAGTTCTGAAGAGATTCAGGGGCAAAAATGTAATTTTCACTGAGATTAAAACATGTAGCAGAAATTCAGTGAAAAAGAGGGTTAAAGTGCAATTTACCTAAGAAAATATGCTTCTGGAATGTTTTAAAACAAATTCAAGGAGTTTCATGCAATTTTCACATCAAAACATGCTCTCTGGATGCTTTCTATAAAACACAGGGGCTTATATGCAATTAAACCAGCAAAATTGTGCATTCTGAAATATTTTGAAAAATGTATGGG
>JAMKQA010047544.1:0-16374 GCA_024699735.1 Posidonia australis | reverse complement strand
TCATGGTCTATCATACCATGCAATTCACCCCTCACTGGGTCCACATTCACACATATGCCATATTTTCTATCTTTCATAGAAAAACATCATTAAAATCAACTTAATAACATGCATTCCATTTCATTTATCATGTATCATTCTACATGTAATATTCATTTTTATAAGTATTTTACCAAGCATTTCTCATTATCATTCTGGGTCCAGAAATGGCATACCGTTTTCTGCATCTGCAGAAAACGACCCAAGCCTCCATCACCCTTTTCTCCCCAAGTGGGAGTAAGGATCGGACCTATCAAAATAGCTACAAAAATCACCAAATAAACATAGGGTGTAGACCTCCAAGTCTACTTCAAAACCCCTCAAATAAATCACAAATCCATTAAGCATGCTGTTCTAGAGAAAATCTCGAAGTCATGAAGCTCAAAATATATCTACTGTAGCATGTTTCCGCAATCCCACGAAATTCACATAAAAAGCCCATAAATCATCACATTAACATCATAAACATGTTATTCTACTTATTCACATCATTTCCACTTTTTTTCAAAAACAATTTCATGCATTTTCCATGCTTTTCCACACATTTGCCCGACTTTAGCATGTGTTGCAACCAGAGAACAGAGAAAGAGAAGGTGCGAGACGCGTACCTGGCAAGCTCTGGTGAGTCTCGTGTGCCCACACACCGGTGGTGCACGACACAGGCCAGCTCCCCACACGTGCAACCTCCTCTGCCGCGCGAAGCCACAGCAGCACCCTCACTGCCTCCTGCTCGCAGCTCCCCATGCACGCAACCTCCTCAGCCGCACGAAGCCACAGCAGCACCCGCACTGCCTCCCGCTCGTAGCTCCCCACGTGCGCAACTTCCTCAGCTGCGCGAAGCCACAACAGCACCCGCACTGCCTCCCGCTCGCAGCTCCCCACGCGCGCAACCTCCTCAGCCCCGTGAAGCCACAGTAGCACCCGCACTGCCTCCCGCTCGCAGCTCCCCATGCACGCAACCTCCTCAGCCGCGCGAAGCCACAACAGTACCCGCACTGCCTCCCGCACTGACACAGCTCCTTTTGCTTCTCCCTTGGGTCGAGCACATCCTTATAAAGCCCTCCTCAAAGCTACCTCCCCGGAATCCCACCGGCGTCTTCCCCAGCTACGCGTAGCTGAACGGAGGGGATGGATCGGCAGCCCTCCCCTGCTAGCTCATGGGATGGATGAAAAAGGTGGATTCACGGGCGTGGAAGGAGAGGAACGGGCCAAAGATGCCCCGCACAACTGATTTATTGGCTTTTGACTGAGTCAAAGCCGAAGCCCAAGTGGGTCCCACAGTAGGACCGACCCACTAGCCACAGAAAACACACCATAGGGGAGAAACCAAGGCACAGAACACAGAGAAGCAATCAGAACCAACACACAACTGGATTTACCATTAATAAACCATACACAAATAATTACAAGAAATTTCCATGGTTTAAAATTAATGGAGAAAATCCAGGCACAGATGTTACATTGGTGCTCTGCCTTGACCAATTGGCAAGTAGTACACCTTGCCACATGGTAAGCAACCTCTCTCTTCATGCCAGGCCACCAAAAATTCTGCTTGAAGTCTCGGTACATCTTTGTACTCCCAAGGTGATTGGTGTACCTAGACCGATGTGCTTCATCCAACAACCTCTGCTGGCCTCCTCATGCTAGGGCACATACAGACGCATATCATACCTCAGCTCTCCATATGCCCCAACAGAGAAATGAGGCTCTCCACCAACCTTCAGCTTCTCAAACACAACCTGAACAAACACATCCAACTGTTGACAGGTGACAATAAACTCTAATAGCTTCAGGCAAACAAATAGGTTAGCCACCTAGGCACCAACCGTTCCCCGAGCATGCCGTTTCGACCTGCAACTCACCAGGTCCTCCAACATGGTCCACTCCTTAACCATCAGGCTCGCCATCACGTGTGTACACCGACTCAGGGCATCAGCGACCACGTTGGCCTTGTCGGGATGGTAGGACAGACTGAAATCATAGTCCATCAAATACTCCATCCAACAATGCTGCCTTAGGTTGAGGTCCCTTTACGTGAAGATATACTTCAAGCTCTGATGATCGGTGAAGACCTCAAACAGCTCCCCATAGAGATAGTATCGCTAGAGCTTGAGAGCGAACACTACGACAGCCATCTCCAAATCGTGGGTCGGGTAGTTCTTCTCATGATCCTTCAGCTGGCATGAAGCATATGCGATGACATTGCCATGCTGCATCAGAACACACCCTAACCCAACACTGTTGACATCACTATACACAGTGAAGCCACCACCACTAGAAGGAAGTGTCAGCATAGGGGCAGAAACGAGACAAGACTTCAGCCCATACTGCGTCCAGAAAGCAGTCTTCGGAATGTCTGAGTTTCGTATCCTCAACTAGTGATACCCTAACCTCAGATTAATCTTCGAGAACACCGATGCAGACAGCAACTAGTCGAACAAGTTATCAATGCGGGGCAAGGGATACTTGTTCTTCACCATGATCTTGTTCAGCATCCGATAGTCTAGACATAGTCGTAGCGAACCATCCTTCTTATGAGCGAACAAGACAGGCACTCCCCACGGAGACACACTCGGCCTGATAAGCCCCTTGTCCAACAACTCCTGCAACTATGTCTTGAGCTCTCGTAATTCCGCTAGTGCCATGTGATAGGGAGGCTTCGACACAGCACCAGAACCAAGGATCAGATTGATCGAGAACTCTACTTCCCTATGAGGTGGCATACCAGGCAAATTGCCAGGGAAAACGTCAGGATATTCACACACCACAGAGATGTTGTGAACACCCAACTCAGGAGAAGTGGAGGTAACTATACTGGCTAGATACCCCATGCAACCCCTGACCAAAGACTTATAAGCCATCACAGCTGAAATGACAAGGTTAGGCTCACCCTGACACCCACCTTGCACAAAGAAAGACCCATCCTCAAGAGACCCAAAATAAACTCTCCTCCTAGCATCATCGATCAGAGCGGACTGCTGTGCCAACCAATTCATGCCGAGTATCACATCATACTCCTGCATGTCCATCACAATCAGGTTGGCGTTGAACTCTCTGCCATTCAACGTCAAGTCGATAGTCCGTAGATACCTCCATGCTGAACTGTGCTCCCCTAGCGGTGTCACCATGCTGATATGAAAGGTCAGTCTAGCTGGTCTCTCTCCCAACTCCGTCGCGAAAAACTCAGAGATAAAGGAGAAAGAACTCCCTTAGTCAAATAACACTTTGGCCATCCGGCCAGCCACAATGAAAGAACCTGATGGCCAAACAAAACAACACCATACATCCATACAATCAAGAAGATGTCCAGGTTACAAGGGGATTACAACATATCTTAGAGGGTTATAGAACCAGCTATTCATCCTTACCCTCAACAACATCTCTCAAAGACCTAGTCCTTGGAGCTGCAATGGTGAACACCCGTCTCCTAATCGGCTGCTGTGGTGCACTTCCTGCCTTCTTAGGCGGTTCCAAACAAGATCTCTGAACATGTCCCACCTTCCCACAATTATAGCACACCACCAGAGCTGAGGTCTGCCTAGATTGGGGACAAAATGTAGTGATGTGGCCCACCTGACCACAGTTGAATCACTGGTTCCCATTGGGAGCACTGGACCCTGTCAGATTGAGGCCAGACCTACTACCCCTAGTAAAACTCTATTGGCCCGTAGAGGAAACACTGAACCTCTCCTTCTGCTTCTTCTCAGGGCTACCCAAACTATCAACACTTGGAGGACTAGAGAAAGAGAACCGGGAGGCAAAAGAAGACTTACCCTTCCGCTTGGGATGACCCTCCAAAAGCTTCTGATGCTTCGCCTTGAAGCGATAAGCCATCCCAACCATGTCTTTAACAGTCTGGGACCTACAACCCATCACCTTCACCCAGAGCCTAGGGTTCAAGCCGTCCAGAAACCTCTGCGCCTACTCCTCCTTAGACTTATAGGCAGGAGCAAAGCATTTCAACCTGGCGAACTCAGTCTCATACTCAAGCACTGACATCGTGCCCTGCTCTAGACTCCAGAAATCTCAGCGAAGCTGCTCCTTCACATGAGCGGGAAAATACTTGTCATAGAAGGCCACATTGAAATCCTTCCACTGGATGCTAATAGTGACTGAGTCCGGGAACTTCAGCGGCCTCACAGACTTCCACCACCTATCTGTCTCACCATCCAGCAGGTAGGTCGCTAGCCGCACCCAATGCTCCTCTAGGCACACCATGCTCTCCAGCATCATCACCACCTTCTCCAACTAGGCCTCGCTCTCCTCAGCACTAACCTCACCCTTGAATGACGACAGATAATGCTTTGTGAACTGGTTCAACCACGGGTCACCCGACGGCTCACTAGCGCTACTCTTGCTAAACGCGTGAGAGATCCCGTGTGCGAAACTCCTTAGTTCGGCATGAACCGCCTTCCATCCACCTACGTCCTCTCGGGACTCGGTCTCCTCGACAGGGGCCTTGCCCTTACGACCACAAGGAGGCATCCTGTCGGAGAAAGGCAAAGTACCTGCACCATAAACAAAGCAACAACCAGAAAACCATGGCGAAAAATCAGGTGCAAACCTACAATACATGCAAAATCTATGGAGTCTCAAGATTGGATACCCTAGGTTAAAGTGCAACCTAGTGAACCTAGAGCTCTAATACCAAAAACTGTCATACCCCTCATTTTCCACAATAATTTAGAACAAACTAAACTACGGGAAAATTAATGCCAAACAGTAAATATCTAACTACCAGGAACCTATGTGTGCGGCTAGGAGACTCCAGACTATATGCACTACGCTAACCCACTGCATGCCAGCACCTGCAAACCAAAAACATGAGGAAAAATGTATGAGTGATAGAAGTCACCAATACGCACCCCAAGAAAAATCACGAAAAACAAAACTATAATCAATTTTCCTTTTAAATTCATTTCGCAAACTATTTCTCAAAACCTCATAAACCAGGCCCACATTGTCCAAAACCACAACCGGGGCTCTACTAGCCCAAAGCCACAAGCAAAGGCCCTCAATGGCAAAAACCACACACAGCGAGTAGGGAAGCCTGGTGCTAGGCAACCTAACTTTGGCAACACGCAGTCCACCAAGGAGCGACCATGGCATTCTGCATTGCCACGATGTGTCACCCTGTGCAAGAGCCAGCCATCGTCCCGTAATTCTCCCACAAGGAGAACCCTCACAAAGACAACCCCTCCTTGGGAAGGTTGTCCTGTCTCTCAAGACGATACCAGCTATGGGGCACGTGTCCCACCCGCACTGGCCACCACAAGGTCTGTCTCCTCACGACATCCTCCACACACGATGCTCAAGAGGGAGTGTCATACCTCCACACCCGACGACACCCGAGCCTCAGTGCTCACAGCGACAGTAGGAGTATCATACCTCCCTATCATGCCACAAGACACCTCAACCCATGGACCATAACCTTAGCCTTTAGATGACAGTCAAGGAGTCTCATACCTCCAAGACCCGATGACCCTCAACCTCAGGTATCTCGGCCCCTGACCTCAACTAGGGAGTCGCGCCCGACCACCCGAGAATGTCGTCACATTCCCTGGTCCCGACTGCATGGTCCCACATTGTCTCGGCCTACACACAGAAAACCAGGAAAACATTTTCCAAAACAGGCCAACTATTTCTTTGAAATCCATTTCCAAAACCATTTTCATATCTTTGAAAATTCTTCCAAAACCTTGGCAAAACAGTGCATCAGGTGTCCTAGGGGACCACCTCTGGTGGCCCACAATTCCCCTTAATGAGGAAAAACACAACAATCCAAAAAGCCCTTGGAAAAACACATTTGGGACCTTATTCGGTATGCCCGAAGTTAGGTTCGGTATGCCAAAATCCACTAATTCAGCATGCCATTCTGGCTCTGGTATGCCGAAATCCACTAGATCGGTCGACTGGGGTGATTCGACAAGTCAAATCGACCAGAGGACCAAACTGATAGAAAAAATGGTATACCGAACGAGATCGGTATACCGAAATTGACTGATTCGACATGCCGTTTTCACTTTGGTATGTCGAATTCTGCGATCCCAGAAAATGGCCCAAAACCCTACAGTCTGAAATTGCCCCAAATGGGACCTCCGATCAAACCCTTTAAACGAGGACCAATAATCTTGCATAAAACATAAGATGTAAACCCTCGAGTCTATTCCTAATCCCAACAAACAAAACCGAAATCCATTCACCATTCATTGAGATATAAAATCACAAAGGCAGAAGGGTCAAAATGACCCAAAACGCAACCACTGGCATAAATGCCCATAAATCTATCATAAATTCTCATAAAATCACAATAAATTCTAGGAATGTAAATTTACTAGATTTCTTGCAACCCTATCAATTTCTACCATTTTCATGCTCTCTATTGCAAGGAGTGGAGATGCATACTTGAGAATGCGCTCTGACGATTCTCCGGCCGACTCCGACTACCACGACGCAACCACGGCCTCGGGAGCACTCCATGCAAGCTCCACACACCACCATAGGCCGCTGCACACCTTCGCTAGCCCTCGAGCACACCAAACAGAGAGGAGGTCGCGGGGTGGAGAGAAACAAGGGAAGGAGAGTGAGAGGGAAAGAAAGAGAGAAAAGAGGGAGACGGGGGGAGAGGGGAGTGAGTGGAGGGGGAGAGAGTGAGTGGGAGAAGAAGAGAAAGAAGATGTGCTTGGGATGGAGAGAATGCGTGGGGAGGAGAGGAGACTTGGATCATGCATGGCTGAGACTTCGGGCTTAAAAAGCCTCGCAGAAGGAGTAGGTGGCCGTGTGCATACAACCAGTCAGCCACACGCACACCAACACTCCCTCAACTACTAGCCTCGCCAGCCACCGCATGCACCCAACCACCCACCACAACCACAAGGCCAACTACAAGCCACAATCACCGGCCCACGAAAGTGGGCCCCACGCGAACCCCACACTTAGGCCCCACACGGACCCACACCCGGTCCCTACATGCACAGTGCACAATGCACAGTGCCAACCACACTCAGGGACATGCAAAAAGAAGCCGGCCCACGAGGCCCTAGCCCAAAAGCACAAAACCACACCATGGGCCTCGGAACAGTAACACTCGTCCAAGGATAAAATTCATGAAATTGTAAATAATTATAGAATGAATTTTATAGGTGTTACACTTCTCTAGAGGGAGGTGAATAGAGAAACTATTAATTTTTAATAATCTTTATTAAAATTTTATCAATTTCAAGCAAGATATATATAGAAGATGTCAAATTTTTATCAATTTCAATTTCAATTTTTTATCAATTTGAAAATAATAAATAAACAACCATAGAAGAGGGAGAGAGACAATGAAAATACTATGATTTATAGTGGTTCGGCCCAAAATCAGGCCTAGTCCATTCCTCAAGATCTCTCTTGAGATTTATCCCTTAATTAAGTGCGATACTTACTTGTTGGTAATCCCACTAACTACAACCAACTCCTTCTACTTCTCGTAACTAGAGAAGCTAGAGTCCTTATCCCCTTTTGTAAGCTTTTACAAGAGAATCCCTAACATTACAAGTAGATCTTTCTTTTTACAACTCTCAGTGAGGAAAATAAACAATTGAATGTAAGAATGGGATTGAGAGTAGTGATTTTTCGAGTGTAAGTAAAGTGTGTCCATCCTAGACCAAAAGGACACCTATTAATAGCATTGGGACTAAGCCAAGCTATGTCTAATAGCTAGTCCAACGTTTAGAAAATGGCTATAAAACGGCTAGTAACGGTTAGTAGATTGGTATGCCGTTTTCTAGTTTGGAATGCTGTTTTCTCTTGAAATCTACCTTTTACGACCAATTCAGAATACTGATAATATCTTCGGTATGCCGAATAACTCTGATTGGGAATGTCGATTTTCTTCAGAATGCTGAATTGAGTTCTGCTTCAACTTTTGCTCTATTTCTCAAAATCGATGAGCCACCTCATGCTCCATTGATTTTGCTATGCCGAATTTATCCCTGAATGCCGAATTTGATTCTTCTTCCACTCTCAACATATTTTACATATCGCTCATCATTTACATCTTTTAGAATAAAATAACAACACTTACAACATTTTACTCATTCCTTGAATCAATATACATCCATGTTACACATTTTCTAAAATAAGCATATAATGAAATAATCCCTTTTTGCTCATTCCTGAAAACATAGATCTATTCTCTCAAATAAACATAAAAACCATGTTAGTATATTATCTAAAATGTTGTCATCAGAATATCGTATTTCCAACAAGGAGGCCTCGCTAAAAGTTGTTTAATCTTCTCAAAAGCTACTTGGCACTCCTCGCTCCAGTTGATCTAGGCATTCTTTCTTAGGAGCTTGAAGATTGGTTAGTAAATTGGCATGAGCTGGGCAATGAATAGGCTAATGTACTGTAATCCTTGAACTTATTTTTCTATAGTGGGGGAGTGATATCAATGATGGCTCTTGCTTTACTAGGGTCCACCTCGATTCCCCTTTAGCTAATGTTATAATCGAGGAGCTTCCCCTGATGATACTCTAAATACGCACTTATTAGGGTTGAGACAGAGCTTGTATTTCTGCAAACGGTCAAATAGTTTTCTCAGGCAAGCAAGATAGTCTTGGGGCTCTATAGATTGGGCAATCATGTCTTCCATGTAAACCTTGATTTCTTGGTACATGAGATCATGGAATAGCACTGTCATCACCCTCTGATATGTGGCGCCTGCATTCTTAAGTGCGAATGGCATCACCTTGTAATAGAAGGTTCCCCAAGGGATAATAAATGATGTCTTTTCCATGTCTTCTTTTTCCATTCTGATTTGATTATAACATGAGAAACCATCCATTAATGGTAGCATCTTATGTCCTATAGTGTTGTCCACCAGGACGTCAATGTAAGGTAGTGGAAAGTCATCTTTCGTGCTCGCCTTGTTTAGATCTCTATAATCAATACACATGCAGACCCATCCATCTTTCTTTGACACTAACACTACAATGGCAAGCCATTCTAGATAGAGGATGACCTTGAGAAAGTCAACTTTGTGTTGTTTCATGATCTCTTCTTTGAGCTTAAGCAACCATTGAGGTTGCCATCGCCTGAGTTTTTGCTTTACTAGCTTGACATTGAGCTTGAGCGACAAAGTGTGCACGACTACTTCAACATCCAAGTTGACCATGTCATCATAACTCAAGGCAAAGACGTCTATGTATTTCTTAAAGAAGGTGATGATCTATGCCTTGGCTTGAGACATCAACTTAGCACTGATCCACACTTCCTTCATGTCGTCTACCATACTGATATTGACTAGCTTTGTTTCCTCTTCAACGTGGAGGTTTGGGCCCTCTAGATCAATGTCATAGGGCTAAAACTCTCATGGTGCATCATCTTATTCCATTCATCATCCTCCTCTTTATAGGTTATGAGGTTAGACAGGATCTCTCGCTCAAACGTGGGATATATGACATCAAAAGAGAAGACCTGCTCTGACTGCTACCCCTATCAGTGCCTAAGGAGGGTCACACTAACCTGGGTATTCTTGTGGTGGCACAAAGTGGCCTCTACACTGGCATTCTTTGAGCCTGCTCTTGGACTAGGCTTTTCTGCCTCTTCTACTATCATGTCTTTATTGGTACTTGTTGATTTTTTCTGGATTTTATGCTTTTTCGTATTTTCCTACTGTGATGTCTTTATTTGGCGACTATCTCTCTATTGACTATTTTAGATACATCGTCTAGGCTCTCTGCTGAGCCTATTCCAAGATGTGTTTTTGTTGCCCCTCATGGTGAGGCCTGGGTAGTAAATACCACCTAGACCCGTATCCCGACTGCTGGGAGATTAACTCCCTTGGTCTAGTAAAAACAGATCCTTCTTCTTCCAAGACCATGATCACTAATTGGTCTTGAGGCTTCAAGGGTGATGTTGGCTCTAACCCAGTAGCAAGTGCCTTACCATTCCTCCTCTTGTTCTCCTCGACCATGTCCTCTACCAATATGGTAAGTAGTTCTTGAAATAGTATCTCCAAGTCATTGAGCATTGTGTCTACTTGAGCTTCTATGGCGGCATTGTCCTCCTCGTCAGAGGCAAAGTCAACATAGTAGGCATGGGCTGACCCACATTCTTCTTGTCTTGGGTTTCCTATGCTTGGAGCAATGATTCTAGTCGTGAGTTGAATCTGGATTGGCAAGGATGGTACTGGAAGGGCTACAGATTGCTATGAAAGGTGCATGGAGGAGGCTTGTGCTGTTGTATGTTGAACTGACTACTGGATAACTATGAAAGGAGCAAGGCCTTCTACTAGCGTAGGTGGTGGAATTATGTACGATGTTGTAGCGAGTGACAACTGCATTAGATTTGCTGAGGTAGATAGTGGTGGTGTTGGCAAAATTGTTGAACTCTGTAGTGAGGTAAGCTAAATTGCTAGCTTGATGGAGGTGGCTAACTAATCCACCGGTGAGTTTGATTGCTGTAAGAGAACTACGGACTGCATGGGTGAGCTAGTAGACTGTGCTGCTGGGACTAGTGGCTTTGCAAAAGCTACATTGGTGGTTAATGAAAAGATTGGTGGAACTACGCAAGGAAATGACATTATTAAATCCTTTACTATGTCTATTGTATCTATTGTTGCTGTGATGGGAGGGGGTAGTGCTAGTTGTACTAACCTGGACAGTGCTAGCCACTGTTGGTCTCCACTGTCAACCAATTCAAATCCCTCTGCACATGAGTGGTCTTCGTTTAACTAGTAATTTTCATTACAAACCCACTCATCTGTACTCAATGAAGTGTTAGAGGGCTTTGGATCGGACTGGACAGTCTGCAAAGACATGGACGACACAACATCAACCCTCTCTTTCTCAAACTTTTCAGCCATGACGGTAATGATATTATCGTCTTAGCCGAATTTGAGCATGTGATGGAGGGTCGAAGGGATTACCTGATGCTTGTGCAACCAAGTTTGCCCAAGCAGAAGATTGAAAGAAGGCTCAAGATCCACAACATAGAACTCTATGTTGAACTCAGTGTGGCCATTGATAAGGGAGATGACTAGGAGACCTAGTACATCATGGTGCATATTATCAAAAGACATCATACCTTTCACCACTAGTGTATCATCCTCAGCTTTGAATCCATGTTTGCTCACTATGCACATGGGGTAGATATATAAGCCTGCACCATTACCCACTAGGATGAGGAGAATCTGAAAATTTTGATATTTACATAGTTAAGAAATGAAGAGCAGCTACTTGTGGTTGGTCCATGCTGGTGGTAGCTCTTGGGTGGTGAAGGAAATGATATGGAATGTTGCAATAATTCCCACCATGGTCTCTAGGACTATTGGCTCTATGGTGGGGGATACGTGGGCAACTTGAAAAACTCAGAGGAAGGCCTTTCTATGCTCAACTGAGGTATGAATTAGGTCCCATATGGAAATATTAGCTTTGACCTTTTTCAATTGAGCGATGATGTCAGCTACGGGCGTGTTGGTGGTTGTTGTGGTGGGTTTGGATGGGGCCTCCACAGTTGTAGGCTTAGGAGGGTGGCGTTCTGGCTGTGGTGGGATGGGTGTTGGTTGGTTGGGATTAGGTGCTAGAGTTGGAGCCTTGTTCACCTGTTCCAATTGCAATACCTTTGAACACATTTCTGTGGCGTAGTCATAGGGCACGTGGTCGGTTTTTCCGGTCAAATTAATGACCTCGAGTGCATGGGCAGCCAACTCCAACTGGACTGTAGGTATACTTGTTGTGGGAGTTGCAAGCAAAGGTGTTGACTAGGTATGCACTAGTGTGGGCTTGGCTAGCAAGCAGATTGGAGTGGTGGGAGAATACCGCATGGTGGGACGCATTGCCATGCGCTCTGGCTTGACAGTGAGCTAGATCATGTTTATTGTAGATCTTGAGCCTTCGAGAAGTGAATGATACATGTGGTGAGGAAAAGGACCAAATAAATCGTGAATAAGATCAAAGGGGTCTAACACTGATGTGTCAGACTTGACAAGAAAGAGGGAGTGGATCCCTGAAGTCCCCTAGGCACCCCAATCGACATGTTCTAGTAGGGGTTGGCTGATACTGGCGCTAGTGCAGACTCTAACTCTTGTGTATTGATCACAATGACCTTTCAATCGATCAAGTCCTAGACGGCTTTTCATAAAGTGAAATAGTTATTCGTAGAATGTCCTGTGACTCTATGGAAATTGCAGAACATGCTTACTTTGTACCACACAAGAAGAGGATTCGATAGTGGGCAAACCTCCAAAAACCTCAGGAGTGACTGTACCTTGGGGAGGACAACGCTTAGGGGCTCAACTAGAGGAGTGTACTCTAGCTTTGGGCGATGAGGTCGTCCTTGTCCTTGATACGGTCCTTGCCTTACCAATGCGATAGAATACACTGGCTAGGTAATGGTGGTGATGTTAGAAGTGCTGGTTATCCTAAGTGTAGGTGCATAGATTAACTGATGTTGAACTAGTGGGATCACTACATTAGCAAGCACAACAGGGGATCCGATGTAGGCAACAGTTGTCTTGGGGGGGATACCTCATCTTGGTAAAGTTGTTGTTGGTGCCATTGTTGTTGTTGCTACTATTGCTGGTATCGACATTATGGCTAGTGGAGGTGGCCCTCTTGGCGAATGCGATATGTATGAGAAAGCGATTGCTACACAGCAAACTCTCCACACGAGTGCCAACTCAGATCAAGAATGTAAATGTGGTGATAGGTTGGATGCTAAGCAAAGCCCTGGTGGCTGGCTACACTCCACTGATGACCATCTCGATAGACTCCTCGTTAAAGGGCCTATCCTTAACTTGTGAAGCAAGAGCGCACCAACGCCCGACATACTCCCCAAACGGTTTGCATGGCTTCTGCTTAGTGGCGGCCAAGTCCTCACGCTTTGGAACTAGATCTAGGTTGAAAGAGTACTATTCTGAGAATGGCTAGTTGAGATCATTCCAGGTCTTTATCACAACCATATCAAGTGAGGTGAACCACTTAAGGGTAGGACCGATAAGACTCTTTTGGAACATGTGGATCTGACGCCTCTCATCAACCTATAGCTGTGCGAGGTCTTAGTAGTACGCTCGCAAATGAGAAATTGGGAAGCCTTTGCCATTATATTTTTGAAGTCTAAGACATGGAAGTTTGATTGGAGAGTTGCCTCTAGAAAATAGTAGAGGTCCCGAAACTAGTATGACTGGTAGTCGCAGCCCTTCACTTGTTGAAGTGCTCTTTCCAAATCACTCATCCTTGTCAGGAGAGCATCTAGGTTCATTGCTATCAAAGCTGGTGTAGCTAGGGCGATTCCCGCATATGCCATTTGGTTCGCACCTAAGTGCTCCTCTGAATCCATCATCATGCCACCTAGTCTTGTAGCATGATAGTCAGCATACATATGCTATGGTGCAGAGTACTATGTAATGTATGCTAGAGTCTGTAATTAATACAAGGGAGATGGAGAAGCAGTATGTAGTGTAGAGTGAAGTGCAGTGTTTGGGAGCAACAGCTGTTGTGTTGGAACGGGTCTAGGCAGCGGACTATGAGGGTGCTACGCTCCTACCAGGCCAATAGGCTGGCCACCAAGTGCAAGAGTAGGATGTTGTGTTGTGTGTGGTGAAGGTGCAACAGGTAGAGTCAACACCCCCATCGTTGGGGCAGCAAAAAGCTGGGGCAATGGTCATGGTGACAGTGTAGTGGTGTTTGCCCGAAATATAGAAACGAGCTGCAAAGGGACCTTAGGGACAAAAAGGGCAGATGTCGTCAAAGAAAGATTTAAAGAAAGGGCCATGCCTTGCAGCTTCTAGGCGAGGTCCAACAGATGTTGCGCTTGCATGGGAGAGGGCCCTTTGGCGACAATACTAAGGGCCAAGAGTGAAAGTGGAACAGACGACAAAGGAGGCTAGGAATTGGATTGTCGAGAGAAAATAGAACCTACAAGAGAGACTATCGCAATGGGCTGGGTATTAAAAGTGATAGAGCCCTGAAATGGGATAGATACTGATGTCTCTGGCACGCGTGTGGTGGTCACTGTAACAGACTCAGTGACAAGCTCCAAACCAAACAAGACCTGCCAGTGTCTCAAAGTAGTACGCAGGGAAACCCTAGATACCTAGAATTGGTACGTGGGGGGAGTGGAAGGTACAACAGATGTCATAAGGGAAATAAGGATCAAAACCAACATCCCTTTCAAAATGACAGAGAAAAGAGGCTCAGTGATGCACTAGGCTATCGTGGATCGTGAGCAGATGCGGATGGGACTGCGATAGTAGACTAGAATGCAGTCCTACGACGAGCTATTGTCGGAGGCATTGGGTACCTCGGAAAAGATGGCTAAGAGAATTGTATCAAATGGAGGAGTCAGCGAAAGGTGGTCTCGAGCTCTAAGTAAGGAGCTCGCTGTAGATATCCTGTTTTGACAATCTCCAACCTCCATAGAGTAGCATTGCATTGGCATACAGCTTAGGACCACAATCCTCATGTCATGCCCCACATTTTCCACAATAATTGAAAACAAATTAAATTACGAGAAAATTAAAGCCAAACAGTAAATATCTAACTACCAGGAACCTATGTGTGAAGCTAGGAGACTCTAAACTATTTGCACTATGCTAACCCTCTACATGCCTGCACCTGCAAACCAAAACATAAGGAAAAATGTATGAGTGACAAAAGTGACCCAGTACGCACTCCACGAAAACCACGGAAAACAAATCTATAATCAATTTTCCTTTTAAATTCATTTCGCAAACTATTTTCTCAAAACCTCACAAAACAGGCCCACACCGACCAAAGCCACAACTGAGGCTCTACTAGCCCAAAACAACAAGCAAAGGCCCTCAATGGCCAAAACCACACATAGTGAGTCAGGTAGCCCAACGGCAGGCAACCTAACTCTGGCCAGAAGCAGCCCACCGAAGAGCAACCAACGGTGTCTGCACTGCCACGACGTGCCAACCTATGTAGGAGTCGCGTTGTCTTACGATTCTCCCACCTAGAGAACCCTCACAAAGCCAACCCCTCCATGGGAAGGTTGTCCTGTCTCTCAGGACGCTACCAGCTACGGGGCATGTGTCCCACCCGCACTGGCCACCACAAAGTATGCCTCGTCATAGCGTCCTCCACACACGATGCTTAGGAGGGAGTGTCATACCTCCACACTCGATGACACCTGAGCCTCAGCGCTCACGGCGACAGCAGGAGTATCATACCTCCCCATCATGCCACAAGACACCTCAACCCGCAGACCACAAACCTAGCCTTGAGATGATAGTCAAGGAGTCTCATATCTCCATGACCCGACCCCCCTCAGCCTCAGGTATCTCGGCCCCCGACCTCGACCAGGGAGTCGCGCCTGACCACTCAAGAATGTTGTCACATTCTCTGGTCCTGACGACACAGTCCCACACTGTCTCAGCCCGCACACAGAAAATCAAGAAAACATTTTTGAAAATAGGCCAACTATTTCCTTGAAATCTGTTTCCAAAACCATTTTTCATATCTTGCACTTGTAATGCGTGTTTCTTCCAAGTTTTACAGAATGATTCTGCTGCATACTTTTCCAGAGTGCATCCTCCGATGTTTATTTGGTTTTGTGTGGCTTTCTATTTTTCCCTCAGCAGGTTTTCCTGGCCCACCTAGATGCACATAGGTGGTGCACTAGACTGACGCACCAGTTTGGTGCACAAAACAGGCACAATGGCCTGTTTTCAGTAGCACACAGCAGGTTTTCACATGTTTTTGCTCGCTTTCTTGACCCGATTTGCTTCTGGGTTTTCCTTTGGTTTTTCTTCCTCGATGCATTAGGAAGGCACAGATATGTTTTCCAATATTTGTTGCCCCCCCTGACGGCATGGTTACAGGAACTGGCGACTCCGCTGGGGATAACCAGATCCCGGCTTCGTTTTGGTTTCTCTTTTGCTTTGGCTTTTCTTGCTTGCTTTGTTTTTCCATGCTATGCTTTGTTATTTTTTAAGTGGTGTCTTTCTACATGCATTGCGTTTTGCTATGTTGTTCACACATTTGCCATGCCATCACTTTTGCACATATTGTAGCACATGTTTTCATTCATTTATTCATGGCTACTTGCATGTTTATTTCCCTTCCTGTATATGCCATGCCTAGGAGATTAGTGAAATGCTTGCTTCCCCTTTTGGTTAATGAAAACATAACAACCAAAAAAATCAAATCTTAAGGCAAACTAGGGACAAATTGAAAATCTTCCCCCATGGTTTAATAAACTTGCAAGTAAAAAACTTAAAGCATACTTTGCATACATCATATAGGGCATGCATCCTCTCCTCTCTAGGCTTACCTATACAGTCTACGAAGGACATGTTCCGGTGGTTCATCCTAATGGCTTTGG
>JAMKQA010047543.1:0-13824 GCA_024699735.1 Posidonia australis | reverse complement strand
CTGGGGGTGCAGGCTGCCGACTGCGGGGTGCGGGGTGCTGGCTACGAGCTGTGGGGGGCTGGCTGCGGGCTGCGGGGTGCTGGCTACGTGGTGCGGGCTGTGGGCTGCGGGGTGCTGGCTACGGGCTGCGGGGTGCAGGCTGCTGGCTGCGGGGTGCGGCCGTGTGGGGTGGGGGCTATGGACATATCGTTGTATGCAGGCAGCAGGCTAAGAAGTTCTTAGGTTAAAACTTAAAATGTTATATATACTTATACATATTTATATTTTATTTTAAAATGTTAGGGTTTAGGTAAATTTACTTAATTACCCCCGGATTAATGGGTTAACGGGTACCCGTAGTATGCTACCCAAACCATGACCCATTAAAATTATGGGTTAGCGGGTGATGGGTTAATGGGTCAACGGGTATACAAAAGTTCTACCCTAATCCATTTTTAACGGATCGGGTTGACTCGGGTTAACGGGTTACACTTGACCCATTTACAGCCCTATATATAGGGCCTTGTTATGTAGAGTTGGGTCCTTAATTCTCGTGGTGCAATGTACATACCTAGGGGTGACAATGGGTTAGGTTTGGGTCGGGTCTACCTATACTCAGACACAGGCCCATCTTATTTCATAGGTCCAGGTCTAGGTCTGGGTGTAGGTTCTAAAATTAGGACCCAAATCCAGACCCAGACCCATGAAGATAGTGGGTCTGGGTCTTAGGTCTAATGGATCCTCTAATCTATTTTCATTTTTTTGAAGAAAGTAGATTTTTATTAAACTTAAAACATTGTAAATAAACGTGCTAAACAATTCTCTATCAATACACATATATCATGAATAAAATACAACTATAAATAAATATATAACATGAACAATATCATGAACCATTGATAGTTGAACAACACATAAATAAATATATCCAACTTCAACAAACCAACTTTGTCGATGTTTATAAAATAATTCTCTGTCAATGTGCATACACCACATAAATTTTAGACTTTAGAGAGAATGAGATTTAAGAGTAGAATAATATATATTATATATATAGTGAAATATTATACATTAGTCCTTATATTTAATTTATAATATATTATATATAAATCGGGTCCACGTTCCATGACTTTAGGTATTTTTAGACCCAGACCCGACCCAATAAATGAGCGGGTCTGGGTCTATGGGTCCATGGGTCTCATTTTCAGGACCCAGACCTATACTTTACGGATCCAGACTCGACCCATTGCCAACCCTATACAAACCTAATTAAAAGTAACTTAGACTAATTCTAAGGTTAAAAATATGTTGCATGCAGTGAAATAGGTGCTTTTCTATTGTATTTTTGGTTCCTTTTGAGATGGTGAGGGTGCATGCTAGTTTTAGGAAGAGTTCGGTTAATAATCTGTAGCATGGGTGTTAGACGTAAAAACTAAAGTGCCTCATGCAGGACATATCTGAGTTAGCGTCCTACGTCCATAAGAGGAGATCTGAAGGTTTGTTGTGTGCTATTCACTAATGTAATGATCCTGGATACTTGATTTTCCCTCAATTGCTTAGTTGTAAAGTAAATTTTATGAATGATCTTGGATGTGGTTCTAATTAATTGAGCCTTTGTATTTGTGTGTTGTGCACTGAATAAAGTATTCAGAGGCATTTATGTTTTATGTAAAATGCAGTATAGTTAGTGTTCTACACTTCACTACAGAAACTTGAGGATTATTGCAACTAAAGGTAGTCTTTGAGATCTTTAGCTTGTAGTGTTTTGCTGAATTTTCTAGACCTATGTTACTTCATTTAACTAGTTCTTTACAATAGTTCTCTTTTATTCTGTTTCTTGAATAGAATGGTGAATGTTTTATGCTTCAATGTTTTTTGTTATTGCATGTTGGGGGTTTGAAGGGAACCTTAGGTGTGTTTTTGGTCTATGTTGGGTACTCTGTGTGATGCCATAGTTATCCGAGAGATTTCGAGCGTATGGATTGCATATTGTGTCCACATGTAAGGACCATATGTTCTAGCAGATATAGTAGGAAGCTATGGCATGTTATGTTGGAATGTAGTTTGGTTTTATTCGAAATAGGTTTTTCGAATGTTTTTCTATTGATTTCTGTTTGTGAAGACTAAGAGACCAAGGAGGTTGAGTTTCATGAACCAATGGAACTAAGGTTGAGATTTAAGAGCGAAGAGTGCTGGAGGATCGTGCTAACGGATCAGGGACAATTGATACCTCTGAAGTATCATGTACAAGGCCTAGATTAAGATTTTGAATCAAGTACCGATAAGGTCAAGAGTGTGAGTCCCTGAGTGCCTTGGGCATAGGGACCTGTGTACTGGTAGGGTCAGGAGTTTAGATTTCCTTAGGTACCTCGATTACCGAGGACGTCGATAGTGCGTACCTAATCAGTATTGGCCAAAATGCGATACGCACATGCCTTGCTTCTGGTGACATCCTAGAGTGGATAGTTATGAAGATTCTTCAAAAAGAAGGGACCCAAGATTAGTGGACTTCTTCACAAGGAGACTCGTCCATAACAATACAGTGTACTTCAGCGACTGCTTGTAGCCAGTATCAGTTACTTGAACTTGAGTGACACAACATGTATGTGTGTGTGTGTGTGTATGTTGTTGAGGTGTTCTATATGCAATCGAGTATTTAGCCATTGTTGGTTGTCTGATCTACACATTGAGTATGCAAATTCTAACCACGCGCTTTGTGTTGTTTAGAGAGAATTGAGTGCTCTGTGATGAGTTTATTTTTTAGTAGATTTATACAATTTTAAATGCATGCTTTTATTATAATATGCATTATGTTTTCTGTGCCTTAGTCGTTATCGCTTCAATATTTAAAAAGTACAGTATACTTAATTTTGGTAGATTGAGTAGAGTGACTTGAGCTGCATGTCTTAGAGTTTTACATGCATTCTCCTAGTTGGTTTTGGCTTTCTGGGTCTTGTTACCTGGTTGGTTTTAGGGTGGATTTCAATCAAAAGATTTGTAGTTTGTCTGGCATATTGGTCTCGTGCATTTGAGATGTACATTATGTCAATGCGTTTTTGATTAGTTTGTTGTTAGGTTGAGATTTCAGTATATTTAATATTGATTTTCTAATACATATCTTTGTCACTCATATACATCATAATTTCAGAGGTTTTCAGTAATTTTTTGGGACGTCAATATTAGGATGCCAACATTATTTAGAATTGTAGACTTTGAGTTTGTTTTTTTGTGTGGATTTCTATACTACATGGCGATGCACGCATTGGTGATTTGGTGTATCGCGTTTATCTATGGTTTTGACTTTTGGAATCGATTTGTGATGATTGTCTTAAATTTGTGGGTTTTGTATATTGTGGTGGCACGTCGTGCCTACGCATTCCATCAGTTCGTTTTGGTTCAATTTCTTGTTGTTTTGTATAGTTGGATTCTGTTTTATATTACTTTTGATATTGTATTCTTAGTATGTATTGGGTCATTTTTTTTTAGTAGTTATTCACATATATTTTGTTTTGTATTTTGTATGTGCAGATTAGAAGATGAATTTCTTACCCGTACATATAAAAGAGTCACTCAACTATACTTCGAGAGTATTTGGTAGTTGTTTTGCTCTAATTATTATTATTAATGTTTTGGTATTTGAATTAAGATCTAGTGTTAAAGATAAAGATTATGTGATTTATTAGATATGTAACGATCAGGATTGTTACAATCTTCTTCATTTTGAACTAAGTCATCTAAATTCTAAATTTTAAAAATGAAGAGGAAATTCCAAAATAAAAATAAAAATGAAGAGATAGATTTAGGACTCGCCAAAACCATATGGCTTCCACATCTTTGCTTGAGCAAGAGGAAGTTGGATATGAACCAACTCCTACTTGGTTAAACCGAAATGGTCAATTTGAAGAACCAAGATTGAAGCATCCGTAATTCTATTTCTTAAAGGAAACAATCCACGTCCATGCATCGATCTCACGACGAGGGAGCCCAGCAATAATCATATGCTGAGAGAATTCAAGTCTCATTCCTTTTCCGTATGCAATGGCTTTTCCCACAAAAAGACATAATACCAGTAAAGATGCTTTTCTTTTCTTTTCTCCTTTTTTTGAAGCGTGGTAATATAATACCAGTAAAGATACTTTAAAGATGGGTGTTAAACAACTCCAAAGAGAAAAAAGACGCTCACCTGCCATTACCTTTAGTTAACATCTCAACAATCCATGAGAAAAGCACTTTTTGTACCAAAAACCGTGAAAGAGCAAAGGGTGCAGTGGTAGGAAAACAAGAGCAAAGGGGCTAAGGGTTCTCCCCATTTCTTAAGCATGTTAAGTTAGATGTCCTGTTCTAGAGCTAATATTGAAGATTCATTTACTTGGAAACATGCTATACCTATAGATGGACCAAGGCTCTTTTCGGAACAACCTTTCGAATTACAGTTATTGTTAAAAAGTACTTTTCCAAAAAAAAAAAAAAAAGTTCCAAATGGGTCATTGTTCATCAAGAACTTTTTTCAAAAGTTGTAATCAATTTTTCTGTGATCTTGAACTAAATTAAAAAAAACCATAGTAATCCGCAACTTTTTTTCAAAAGCATTGATAAGCTTTTCTGTGATTCTGATTTAAAAAAATTACTGATAGAAAAACTATCATATATAGTTTTTGTTAAAAAAAAGAAGAAGTAATTTTCTGTTTAAGAGTTGTAGATTCAAAAGTAGTTCTAAACAGTATCTATAGTCATTTACTACTACGAAAACTTTCTTTTGCAAATGAATAACAGAAATCAATAAGCATAGTACCCTTCAAACGCACATGTTTTTGTCATAGACTAAAGAAAAGTACACATGCATTGCGTTTCATAATGTAATTTCGAAGTTTCAAAGCGACGATTGAAATGCCATTGATTAACATGATCTTGATATTCTCAAAGCAAGAAAATTACATTTACCTACAATTGTCCTTGATCGTTGCTCTGACTCAGGGCGCTTTGTCGTTCAGACACTAAGGATGGAGGAAAAGAAAATGAAAAAAAAATATGTGAAGAAGAAAACAAAGAACTACTTGTTCTTCGTGTTAACCGACTTAAAGGAGAAAACAAGAAATTTATGGTTTTCCTTCTTGAGATATTGGTATACCATCGAAATAATTTCATATTGGATATTTACATTTCATTTGAAAGTCTTTTTGGAATAAAATGGCTTCTTCTTTTTATCTTCGTTTCTATCTTAACTTAAATGACCAATCATGAGAAATGAACTTAATTTCTCCCTATTAATTCGTTTGCCTTTTGTCTTTGTTTCTTCTTCTGTTGCACCCCATCCAAATGGGGTTCTCAAGGGAAAGTTGATGTAAGTTGATTGATATCCATCCTCCTCAACTTGACGTGAAGTAACATGGACAGCCTTAAGCTCATTTGATGGCATATGACATATGGTTAAATAGCAATTGACACGCAATTAATCTAATCTCACAAGATGGTACGATATGAATGAGGGGAAAGAAAAAAAAAACACTGTATAGTGGGAGGGCACTAAGGAAAAGAAGGGCCGACGGCACGGTCTTTTTATGTACACCCACCCTTAAAGTGAAAGGTGACACCCAACAGCCAGCTTTGCATGGTTGTAACCCACATGTATAGACAGAAGTTTAAGGAAAGTAGGTAACTTTGGCATCTCTAGGATGATTGGTGCTTTGGTCGATAATATCTCAGACATGAATAATTGGTGCTGTTTAGTAGGACTTGGTAATGATAATAGGAGAACTAACTTATATTTCTATAAGCTAGCTTGCTTTTTCCACTTTTAAATCGTTCATAGCTAATTCCAATAATCGACAGTCTTGTTTAGTAACACATAAGAATGTCAGACAATTTTGGGAGAAAAAGATCATGAGAAGAAGTTTAGTATGTTTTTTTTTTTCCTTTCTTGGCATTCCTTTATGTTTTAAGCAAAGATAGGAGGTGGTGTTTCAAAATAAGTTAGCATTTTTTTTTTAAAACAATTAGCATGACTTTTGATGGAATAATCAATTTTTTTGATGAACTACGTCAAATAATCGTTATCAAACACTACCTAAGGATAATCTTCAAAATTTTCTTGTCTAGATAAATTCAGTTAATTTGTATTCCATCATCTATTATACTAAGTCAAATTAACGATGCTCCTGTGTTAAACATGGATGTACTGGGGTTGTGTGCTTAGAAGCCATTAATTTTACTTGAGAATAATTCGATTATTTTAACTGACGATGAGATTTATTTTCATCCATCTCCTTTATGCATGTTTTGTTGGATATATAAAGTTAAGCAAAAAAATTAGATCAATTTATGATTACAAAATCATGATAACGACGCTCGATTGATGTAAAGAGTCTCAACTTTATGAAAATATTTTCTCTAGTGAAACTCTATGAATATCTTTAATTGTATTATTGTAAGTCTCTTACTAACCACATCACTTAGTGAGGCAATTAGTGAGTCCTTTGACAATCATAAATATTTTATATCTATGCAATCAATTATATTTACTTTGATTAACCAATAATTGATGCCTAATAAAGAATTACATATTGGTTTGTTGGGTGTCATAATTATCACATTACATAGTTTATGTAGGTCTTTGAGACAAAAATCAAATAACTATTATGTACTATGCTAATATTTTGGATATCTAGATTGGGACATGAAAAAAAATAGAGTTTGTTGTAGTGTCTACTTACATATATAATTTCCTAAAAATTAATAGTATACAAGTCACACATAATAATACAATATAGCTATTTATGGATAGACTTATTTTTTTTAAAAAGGAAATATTAATTGCAGGATACATCTTGAAGTGCAATTAAGTGATAAGGAAATTGACTGGTCAACTATAAACCAGAGACAATCCTCTAACAACCCAATAATGAGGTTAGATCCTTTCATTGTTATTCTTTCTTCCCTTCTTCATTTACCACCTTACCTCTTCTATTACCATCATCTAACAGCCATCTCCACTCTACTTCCTATCTCCTCTTCTATAGGTAATATTCTTCATTTGTGCCCTTATAGAGATCGTCAACGGCTTCTTCACATCACATTCAACCTAGATTCTTCCTCTCAAGTTAGGTGAGCAACTATTGGTACTCTTCTTTGAGTTCATGCTCTTCCCTAAATGGGTTCTTCGTCTCTTTCATGTGATGGGTGTGTTTCAGTGATCAAGTTGTCATCTATGAAGCAACACGTCACTCAAATTTGTTTGTTCTTTTCGTAAAAAATGCATATCTTTTTAAAAAAACTCATTTCCTTTGAGACATTTCAACATTGTTTGGTGTACCTAAGTAGGAACTAATCTGCTTATGCAACGTGGTTTGGGATTATTTTGTTATTTCTCTTAAGTTATCATACACTTCAATTTGAACATGATGAACATTCAATTTGCTGATAACACCATCAATTTTCCTGAGTCCTCAGAACAAAATGTTCAAAATCTCATGAGAACCATATACTGCTCCCAAATGATGTCGGTCTGATCCTCCTACCTCAAAACGCCATAGAAGTTTCCACAAGGTGGCTCTTGGAGTAGCCTCTATTCAAGACATGAATGCTGTGATGGCTACCCACATGCTAACATATACCTTGGAAGTTTCAACTGCATGTTTAATAGGCTGCCTCCTCTATTGGGATGATTTTATGATGTAGCCTTTGAGAGTCAGTTCCATGAGTGTTATACAGAATAAGCCTTTCCTTATTGTGTCCACATAATCACATTCTATGAGTCGTAAGGTATTGAAGGGTCGCAAGGTATAGACAGAAATTTATAGTTCTTATAGTCAAATTTCTCAAAAAAAAAATTCAACTTAACGAGACTAAGAAATTAGTGTTCCCTAAACCATATGCATTGCCAAATTCACGTTGAAGAAGATGATAACAAAGATTAGTAATTCACCTAGGGAAGAAAGAATGAGTGGACGTATTGAAAAAAACCATCTTTCTTCCTTATCTGTCCCTATCAACTTAATAACTTCATATCAAAATTTTCATGTCATTATTTTAAGACTTGTATAAGTACATAAAAAGAGACTTTACATGTCTACAAACTTTATTTTTGTTACCAACAATCATAAATCCTTCAAGCTTTTATCCATATAGATCTCTTCTTCAATGAAGAAAAATCAATCCTTACGTCCATTTGATGTATAGTGAGATCATATATTGATGTTAATGCTACAAGTACTTTATGGGTGGTTACGCAATTAACTGGACAATAAGTATCAAACTAACTATTTTCTCTTTTAGTTTGAATCCCTAGACAATTAATTTGACCTTATATTTGTTCAAATAACAAAAAGATGATAGATTTTATTAATTTAATATGAAGACCAATGCTCATTGTATAGGTTTAGATGGCTTGACTAGAAATGAAGAAATATTCTAGTAGTGTACTAAATAAGGTATAATAGACTTAAGGACCTAATTAACATAATCTGTTTTAACACTCTCCCTAAAGTTGAAATATATTACCTCTAACTTGTTATACAAACTAGATAACCTAAACAATAATAATAATAAAAAGAAAAATCTAAAGTCTGTGCTTATGGTGGAGCACCAATATTCGAGGCTAAAATAAGGAACACAGTAACAATGTAGTAGAGTAACAGTCATTACACGCAATCATGTAGTAGCAACACTTGTAGCATGGTAGTAATGGCTAGAGAAGATAGGTAGCAACAAAGAGTTGTAGTAGAATAGCAGCCATAGGAGATGGAGACTAATAATCACTGAGAGGTCACAATGATAGATAGTTAGTGGTAACAATTATTGAAGTTGAAGTAGTAATATGACCATTGGTAGTAATATTGTTAGCTAGTGATAACAATCTTTCTAACAATAATAGTGAAGACATTAGGTAGACACCTTGGTTTCGTGACCACTTGTCAATAGATTCCTTCAAAAGAACCTACACTAGCTACGACGAGACTTCACCTAATGCCATGAAATGACCTAGAAACCACCCCCAGCATCCTACTAACCCCATGGTTCAGATAATCAAGCGAAAGACCAAAGGATCCCTTGTAGTGGGCCTCAAACTAGGTCTAGCACATAGAATAGATGTGGAAAAGGGACGCATATTTTAGGCAAGTGTCCTAAGTACATGTATCAAGCTTGTGTCATAGACACGTATTCCAAGTATGTAATGTCAACACAAAGTTTTGGCTCGGTTCCTGCTACCGAAGGTTATGATTGTCTAATTACTTTTAGACGTGTATTTCAAGGCCAATCATTGGTCGTTATAGACTTAGGGACGTTGATTGGTATGTGTGGACCATCATGCCCCCCATTAAACCTAAAAAAACCCAATCCAATCCCCTATTTGTATCACAACCAACCACCTTAGAGTTAGTTAGCATCCAATTGCTATTAAACACCTAACATTTCTATAAAATGGCCCATACCTAGTACCAAAGCTCTCTCTCTCTCTTTCTCTCTCTCGATCTCTCGACACTTCTCTAGCTTGTTTCTCTCACTGGCTGTCCTTTGGCTCTCACTCACCTTCATTGCCTACCATAGTCTAGCAACCTTGCTCGAGCATCCTATTGGCTTTTTAACTAGCTCTCAATTTTGATAACAACAAAATATATTTGTAGCTAACCCATCTTAATAGGTTAAGGAAATGTCTTTATAGACATTGACAAGAGAAACGGAATGAATGGATCAAAAAGGTGCTTATATAGAAATTTCATGTCCAAGTCAAATTGAAGAATGAAGATCAGTGGCGAATTCAAGACAAAATATTTGATCAAGTTCTTATATAAATGTATACCATGTAAATGTAATTTGTTAAATTTGTAGGAACTTGTAATAATCTCCCAAATACTCCCATAGTACCTTAGAAAATAGCTTTAGTTCCAAAACCCATCATTCATTGAATACATTCATTATTAGACTAAAACAAATCATTTCAGCATATCAAATAACTTCGATATACCGAATCAGGGAATATTGTGGTTCAGAATTGAGAACCAATTCAACATACCGAAATATTTCGATTTACTGAATTGTTCGATTGTTATGAACTAATCAATAGACCGAACAATTTCGACATACCAAACCAGTTACCGTTGAAATAAAAATATAGATGTTAGACACAAAGTTTTCACTCATCATTCCTATAAATAGGACCTCCATTGGCACAATAAAGACACCTCAACCACTAGAGCTTCATTAAGAAATCTTTGTGAGAGTTTTCTAAGTCCAAAATCAAGCATTCTACTCTCATCCATTAAATAAAGCTTCAAGCACATCTTCAACCAAATTTTCCACTGTTTGAGAAAAAAGCTTCACTTCCATCCATCAAGCTTGTCAAGTATTTAAGAGAAATAATAAAAGTGTCGTAATTTTATATTTCTTGAGTTCTCTATTCTCTGGTTGTGAGAAGAGGTATCTACGGTTTTTACGAAGTCTTGACAAGAGTTCGTCAAAGAAGTATAGCAAATAGATCTTGGCCCAAAATAAAATCACGATAGGGAAATTCTCAAGGAGTTCTCGAGGAGTGGACTAAACCAAGGAGACTGAACCACCATAAAATTCCTTGTGTATATCATTGTTTCTCATCTCCTTCTATGTATGTTTTAATTTAATATCCAAATCCCTTGCTTTATTTCATTTATATATATATTACTTGTGCTAATTGAATAAGTTTTAAATTCTGCATTGTTCTTTTAAATCACTATTTACTTCTCTCTAGTGAAACCTAAGATTCTAACATTTGGTATCAAAGTGAGGTTCATTTAGGTTTAAGATTTAACAATCTTCTAGATATGGTTTCATTTTCTTATAATATAGAGGGACAAAGTATTGCAACCATGCCAACGACAACCTCGTGCTTGGCACGGAAGGCTAAATGTGCGAGGGTCGGCAAAGTCACGGCAAAACAATAAAAAAACAATAATAAAAGTGCAGGAGTCGCCACCTAGTCTATTTAAAAACGGGAGACGAGGAAAACCGTTTTAAAACATTAAAACTATGCAATAAAAACAATGGAAAAGGTCAATCATGAACCAAAAAATGGGCAAGGATTTCTGTTACGCACGAGGAAGGTATTAGGCACCCTCGTGCGCCCGAAAAATCGATCTTTCATGGGTTTTCATTTACTTATATGAAATGTTGACTTTTCAGCCTGTTTCTGTACGCCCAAGGGCGATATGCCATGCAATGCTACATGCAAGTGGTGCCTTATGCTAAACATGGGTAGAGGGACTGTAGGATGTGTCCTAATGCTCAGAAAGGTCACCCGAGAGGTGGATCAAACACCGGTGCAAAGATATTGCATGGATATGACCAAAGATCCAATAACACCGAGTGGCTTTCGTCCTCACTTTGCTATATGCAAAACTTAAGCTACCATGCATAAAAATGGATGAAAACAGATTGGAGTCCTCCTGATATATCCAGGAAGACATCCAAAGAAAACCAAAGGCAAAGCAAACCGAGAATCATGCTAAATACCATGCCAAAAAGCTACTGTGTGCAGTGAAAACAGGTAGGTGCGCTTGTTTGGTGCGCCAGACTAGTGCGCCAGTCTGGTGCGCTACCTATGTGCGCCTATGAAAATGCAGATCAGACAATAAGCTTGACTAATGTGCCATGCGATATAAAACCTTGCAAACATGCATAAGACCATCTGAAAATGTACCGTGGACCTCTAAAAGACCTGATCACATGTGAGTGAGTTTTCCCCTCTTCCACAAGATCATAAAGGAAAGAGAAAACCCAAAACATGATATGGGTCTTGTGCTCAAGGGCAATATGCCTCACACAAGACCACACAACTCCTATACTAAATAAAGCTAAAGGGTTTCAGCCATGCTACCTGGTTCTCGATCATGGACTGTTGCATAAGAACTCTCCAAACAAGAGTCCATGAGGCAACCAGTTCACCAGACCCTAGTGGCGGGCTAACTTCACTAGATGCAAAACTAAAACAAATAGTGATATTATATGTTGAAATTATGCGTAAATAATCATGATATATCAGAGAACAAACATCAGAAAGATCAAAGTCCAAGACAATCGGAATAGCATGCAGATTATGATGCAAAGTTGGCTGCTTGCACCCTGTGACCAGGCTGGTGCGCCAGCCTGGTGGGCTCGTTTGGTGCGCCAGTTTGGTACACCCTAGAAATTTTGAATCATACTGCAATCTGATTTCAGAGTCTGGGCCAGATGCATGCAATGAATTGGGTTACTGATTATTCAAATCATTTACCTAGATGCCAGGAAACTTAGTCATGTTAAATAAACAAGCATTAAAATACTCTTATCATTTCTTCCTCAAGTCATGCATGTTCATGGGTTTATATGGACTGCAGTTACTGTTGATGGGTTTTATGATTCATGTAGTGATTTAGTTGACTTTGGGATCATGCGAAAATGATAAAACATGTAAAGAGGATGCATTACAGTTCATGTTCCATAGCATGTGGTTACATAAGGCTATGATTCATTGTTAACATGAAGATCACACAATGCAAAGTTATCATGACAAAGAAGCAATGAACATATAGAAAGGAGCATCATGAACATCCAAAATGACACAAATAGATACGAGAGGACATCACTATATAGACAATATATCAGCCTAGTTACAGGTTCTATCATGTAAAATCCATATGGAAATGAGTGAAGAACTTACCTTGCCTATGATGTCTCCTCCTTGGATGGCTCAAGGTATCTCCTCCTTGTTGCTTTGGACACGATTGGGAGTACTCAGGGATGCAAGGGAATGTGCTCTAGAAGTTGGGGTGCTAGTTGCTAAAAGTGGGTGAGTTGCAAAGTGACTTGCTAAGAGAGATGAGCTGCCAAGGAGGGCCTTTTAAAGAGAATGAAAGGGTAACTCCTTGGGATGTAAATGGCCTCAAAACTCAACAGCCTTGCGTAGATTCGTGAAGAATATTCGCAAGTGAAGGTTACAAGCACAGAAGATGGAAAGCCAACAGCCAGCAGCCTGAGAAGTGGCTGTGCGCCAGATGAGTGAGCCAGCTTTGTGCGCCAAGTTAGTGCGCCAGCTTGGTGCGCCAGCTTGGTGCGTTACTTTGGTGCTCCCACCTAGCTGCCGGACCGTAGGCTTATGGTTGATTTGTGTGATGATCTCGGGCTAATTAAAATGTCAAATAGGCTTCAAAAGTGGTTAAGCTTGCTGCATCTAAAGCAACATCTTCAGGAGGATTCACCTACGAGCCGCCTCAAAATCGGGGTGTCTACAAGTATTTATAGACCACCATTTTTTGATGAAAATAACTATAATTATTGAAAATGTAGGATGAACATTTACTTAAAATCCATAAATCTTGACTTATAAGATATTATTGAAAATAGATATACACCTAGTGAAAAGAGCTATTAGGAGTAAAATGAAAATGAGAAGAAATTAGCCACTTTAGATACTAAGGGGCTAAACACTTTATTTGGTGCTATTAACCAAGAACAATTTAATAAAATTTTAAATTGTAATATTTCTCAGGAGACATGACATATTTTAGAAGTTACTCATGAAGGAACTAATCAAGTGAAAGAAACAAAGATAAATATGCTAGTTTATAAATATAAATTATTTAAAATGAAACCCTATAAATCTATAAGAGACATGTTTACTAAATTTAATGAAATCATTAATATTTTAAAGTCACTTGGAAAAGAATTTCCCCATAGTGATTGTAGACACCCCGATTTTGAGGTAACCCAGGAATGAGTGTCCCTATGTTGCTTTGGATGTGATCAGCCCTTAAACCGAGCCCCAAACCCATTAGCCAGAGCTCAAATCAGACATTTGTGAGCAGGGCTGGCGCACCAACTTGGCGCACCAAGGTGGCG
>JAMKQA010047542.1:0-12214 GCA_024699735.1 Posidonia australis | reverse complement strand
GATATTTCAGTGTTGTATTAGCTACTTTTTTGTAAAAACTTTGAATGTGTAAAATCTTATGATGTATAATGGAATGAAATTTTTTTTTTATGAAATCTATATATGTGGTGAATGTATTTGAATGTCATTGTAACAGGTATTTGAATGTTAATTCTAAAATGTATTGTTTTATTATTTTTTTTACTGCCCAGTATTAGCGAAGACATAGCGAGGACATTTCCTCGCAAAAATAATCATATTTAGCGAGCACTTAGCGAGCAATTTGCGAGGAAATGTCCTCGCTAAAACTGGAACGATCATACAATCGCATTATATTTAGCGAGCACTTACCAAAGAGTTACGAGGATACGGTGAGGACATTACGATGAAATATTTCCTCGTAATTTCCTCGCCAAATTTACACGAGCACATTATGAGGACATATCCTCGCAATATTGATTTAACGAGTTACGTAGCTACGAGGATAATTATTCCTCGCAAAGTCCTCGTTAAACTATCTAACGAGGATATTGCGAGGACTTTGCGATGAAGAGTATCCTCGCTAAATGTCGATTTTCTTGTAGTGATTGGTCAAAGTATTACCCAGATTCCTTATGTGTTGATAAGGCCAGGGTTGTTTCTGATCATATACCAATCACACTTGATACTAAACCAAGTGATTGGAGGCCTACCCCTTTTAAATTTTATAAGTCCTAGTTATGTATAGAGGGATTTCATAACTTTATCATTGATTGTTGGACAAAATCAGCCATAGTTTTCAATTCTGACTCTACCCTAGCCAATTTTGCCTTTAGACTCAAAGATCTTAAGAAACATATTAGGGATTGGGTCACTCCTATTAGGGAAGAGAGAAGGAATAGATTAACATCCATTCAATCACAGATTACACACATAGATAATCTATCTGAAGCCTATGCATTAGATAATGACATATTGGAATTTAAGAAAAAGCTTAGAACTGAACATCATAACATTCTTCTAGAACAAGATGTCTACTGGAGACAAAAATCTAGAGTCTAATGGCTTAAGGAAGGGTACTTGAATATGGCCTTCTTCCATAATATGGTTAAGTTCCGTAGAAAGTTCAACACTTCATCCTCTCTTAAGGTCAATGATACCATTCTGACTTCTCCTTCTCTTATCTACTTTGAACTTGAAAAATACTTCACTCAGCAATTCAACAAAAAGACAAGGTTCGTGGACTCTCTGAACTGGGATTCCCTGCTCCTAAGGAAAATCCCTAATCCTGATCTTCTTGAGAAAGAATTTACCTTAACAGAGATCAAGAAAAGTGTCTTTGACCTCCTAGGAGACAAATCCCCTAGTCCAGATGGATTTCTCATAATATTCTTATAACAATTTTGGGAAGCTTTGAAATTAGATTTGTTGGATATCTTTCAAAAACTTTTCCTCTCATTGGACCTTGATTTTCTCAAGTCAATAAATCAAACTTTTATTACTTTAATCCCAAAAAAGGAAGGAGCTCAATGTATAAAAAACTATAGGCCAATCAATTTGCTCAATAGCACATATAAAATCATTACTAAATGCTTGGCTACTAGACTTACTCCAATCCTTAACGATATCATTGATAATTCCCAATGCGCTTTCCTCTCTGGAAGATACATTGGTGACTGTTATCTAGTTGCACAGGAAACCTTAAATTATATAAAAGTTGCCAATATTCCTAGATTTATCCTTAAAGACTTTGAGAAAGCATTTGATAATGTTAATTGGGATTTCTTGCTTTACTCACTTAAGGGGCTTGGCTGTGGTACCAAATGGATTTCCTGGATCAATACGTATATTTCTTCAGCTAAGTTCTCTATCCTTGCAAATGGGTCCCCTAAAGGCTATTTTGATACTTCTAATAGGCTTCGTCAAGGTGACCCTATTTTCCCCTCCTATTTATTATTGTCTCCCATATTCTCAATAGAATGTTAACTTTGGCTAGAGAAAAAGAAGTTATATCTGGGATTCAATTCTCAAATGGGGGATCAAATGTGGTAAATATACAATATGCCGATGATATTATACTCTTTCTTTCTTCTGATAGAAGTAATATAGTGAATATTAAAAGAATACTATGTTGTTTTCAAACTTATTCTGGGTTTAAGATAAACTTCCAAAAATCTTCGCTTATTGGTGTTGGTGTTTCTAAGTCATTACTGAAATATTATTGTGACATCCTAGGATGTCAAGCAGTAGATTTGCCCATTACTTATCTTGACCTTCCTTTGCATCATAGAAAAGCTACATATAAGGATTGAACATCAGTTATTAAGAAGATCTCAAACAAATTATCATCTTGGAAAGCTAAATTTCTATCTTTGGGTGGAAGATTAGCCCTTGTTAACTCTGTTTTATCAGCTATTCCAACCTACTATCTATCTGTATTGCACCTCCCTTCAAAAGTTAAATATGAAATAGACCGGCTAAGGAGTAGGTTCCTTTGGAAATCTACCTCCCCCAATAATAAGGGATATCATCTAGTTAAATGGGCTGCTTTATGTCGGCCTAAGCAACATAAGGGCTGGGGTATCATAAACCTTAGGAATTTTAGTCTGGCTCTAAAAAGCAAGCTACTATGGCAATTACTATTTTGCATACCTAACTTGAAATGGCTTACTTTGTTAAGAGCGAGATGTTTCTCTCGTTCTTGGCTAGGAGCTATTCTTAACACCTTAGAAGGAAAGTGCTTCCTGATTTGGCAAGAATTAAAAACCTGTTTTAATATCATTAACTACTTCTCCAGATATGAAGTTTGTAACAGTGAAAATACAATTTTTGGGGAAAATAAATGGAAAGATGGGGTTCCATTGAAACTAAAATTTCCTGAGTTATATAATCTTGCTAAATACAAAAAAGCATCTGTTAAGAAGGTAATTGAGCTATATAGGACTGATTACCAGGCTTTATTTAATTTCAATTACAATTCTGAAACTTCTGGTCATATATATGTTATCCAATCACAAGCAGACCAGCTTGCAAAACTATTGCATGGGTTTCAACTGCAAACAGGTATGGATAAAATATTTTGGAAACCAACTGCAAATTCTATATTCTTTGTTAATTCATATTATAAAGTAATCAATGATGGTGCCATTAGATTTTATTTATACAAAAAAAATATGGCAGGCCTAGGTGCCATTTAATATTAAACTTTTTACTTAATTGTGGGTTTTAAATAAGATTCTAACTAGAGAAAATCTGAGAAAAAAGGCTGAAATGGGTCAGACTTATGCATTATGTGTAAAAACCATTGTGAAACTGCTTCTCATCTTTTCATTAATTGCAAGTTTGCGACATCAATTTGGAAATTCTTTACTAATATCCTTTTGTATCCTCTTATTTTTTCATATTGAGGACTTATTTAACTATAGACCTGCAAGTTCCTTCGACTTATCTAAGACTGGGTGAAATATTTTAATTCTTACTGTGGTTTAGAGTATATGGAAAGAAAGAAACAATAGAACCTTTCGTAATAAGATAATATCCTGTAAGTTTGTTACATTTGACATTATTTCCCTTATGTATTCTTGAATAAAAAATTTGAGTTTAGCTTTTAAAAGAAAAGTGTTGCTTCAATCAGTTTCAAATATGTAAATTTCATAGAACAATAATCAAACACAAAATGCAGCTTCTTCTATCAGGAACTTAGTGCCTTCTCCTCCTCCTACTTCAGTTGAGTCACCCTTCTCAACATTTAACTCCAAGGATGACATTATTGACTAATTAAACTCTTCTTAATCAAAATATGTTAATTCCTTCTCAACTGTATCTCTTGTTAAATTTTTTGGTTGATTTCTGACTCCAAAGTTTAGAAGTTATTCTGTTTTAATTTGGGAGATCTCTGTGTTCCTTGGTTCATATTATTTTAGACAAATTTTGATTTCTTGATAGTAATTCCATAATCAAGAATTTAATATAATATCTTAACAGCTACCCAAAAAAAATATTATAGTCTATCGCTACGAAGGCCATTTCCCTCTCATTCTCTCGAGATTTAAATCTGAAAGGGGGAGGCAGGTACCACCGTCCCCTAGCCAGTTACGTTGAAGAAGATGGTTGACAACCTGGTAACGTGTCAAAACGTTGGATTTCCAACATGCATAACTGAAATTCTATTGACATGTTATCCATGTTTTTTTCATGGAGTTAACGTACATAAATTTGGAGATTACAAAATAGCTAAACGCTTGAAGTTACAGCAAGATTTGATATATGGAAAATAATATATAGCTGAATTTATAGTCTTACATCACTGAATCGTAAGATATCTACGTCTTATATGTACGCCTGATCCACTATCTCTCATCCCAATACAGGGATTTTTAATAAATCACAACTCGTCTAATTTATCAAATATCAGACTTCTTTTGCAAAGTCGATTAAATTTGTCGTTTGTTTGTCTGCCATTGGATGCGCTGATTTCTTCATTTCACTGAATCAAGAATATTTTATTGAACTTTAAGAAATTCACAAATAGAAAACATTTTCTTGAATTTATCGTTTTTACTGCATTTAACAAAAATATTTGGTTAAATACAATAAATTATCACATTAAGTATTGTGAACATCATTTTTCTTGGCTGAACGATCCTAGTCACTTTTACACTGAATAACTTTATAATGTGATCAATACCCAATGCTTAAAACTTAAATAATTCTTATGAGATGCCAATCAACACCTTTTGCGTAGAGCATGACTTGATCCAAGAAATTGATATTCATCTTTCAACGAGGAGCAAATTAAGTTACTTTGCGTTATATTATCAAATTGATTTGTCTTCTTTATATCATGCAGTAGAACCTTTACTCGTCAAATAAGTTCACATGAAACTTACATTTTTCTATTTTTGTTATTTATAAGATGTAAAAGAAAAAATGAAGAAAATTATTTGTTACCACCTTCAACTTTTTATGAGTTTACATGAGTTTCACTTTACCATCTCCTGCTTCAAATCAATCTGATAACGTGAAACTCAAGTAAAGTCATAAAAAGTGTAGTACACATCCTAAATTAGTATATGGTAGATACACAACTTGATCTAGACTATAAGCTAGAATGTAGTCTCGGTCGTGGGACATCATGTTGAAATAAAAATCCATATTATCAAAGGATTTCCTGAGATGATTTTTAGTCATGAGAATTCCAATTTATTCAAATGAGCGTTTTGAACACCTATGAATTCTATTAACTGCTTGTTGAGTTGATCATTCAGACCTATGAAAGGATATATTCCCAACACACACAAATAAGAGTGTAAACGGATACAATATATCTATAAAAAATTCATATCTATTTATGAGCAATAGAACGAATATGTATACAAATATAGATATGATTTTTTTAATTTAAGTAGATACAAATACGTATGACTATGTCTTTTAAATTTTCAACAAATATTGATACAAATAATTTACAAATATATATATATATATATAGATAACTTTTTATATTTTAATATCTAACTATTAAATTAAAAATCTAAACCATTAGATATGATCAAAACTATTTAAAACTATTGTATATAAAAAATCTAATGATTTTAAAATTTCTAAATACTAAATTTAACATGTATTTATTATAACTTCTTATACCTCATAGACAACAATTGAATTTGGACAATGATAGATCTATATGTTACAAGTTTCTAAATGATATGAATTTCAATGTGTATATGATATAGATGATGTATATTAAGATTTACGGATTACAGTTTAATTTTGAAACATATAACTTAAAGATCTAGAAATTCCTACTTATGTATAAGAAATTTGTATTCATAAAATTTATACATGAATAGATATGTACATTAGAAATTTCTTCTTGATGTAAATTTAAACATATATCTAATCCAAATAATGTAAATTAAGAACCAAGAATTACATTTTCATATTAAAACTTATAATACCTAATTTTGAAATTATCCTTGAAATGCTCAAATAAGGACAATCCATAATTAATCTTCTCCTTCTATATACATATATATATATATAAGGAGATATTAAATATTATATCTAAAGATTTTAAATATCTATATAAATATATATATTCAATATTAAAAACTAAAAATCAAATCCAAAACCTATTTTCTCTCCAATGAACTACATATTGAGTTTCCATGTGGCATTCTATAACATGTCATGATATCATCCAACAAGTCCTTTGACTTTTAAGACACATCTTAACAATTCCTTGCAAATTAGAACTTTATCATTTGTAAATTCATTTATAAGTTCTTTACATCTTAATGTTTTTCTTCTCAAAAATGATTTATCTAATTTACAAAAATTTTACTTTTATCACTAATAAAATTTTATTAACTTCAATCAACAAAACATGTTCCGAAATATAACAGATTTTTTTATTAATCATTAATTAATTATACATCATTAAAGATGAATATCAAGATTTAAATTCATAATTTCTCCTCTTTTTAGAAAAGATACATCCCATTTATCGTTATGTGTAATTTATTTTTATTTTTGATATATATTATTTTTATTTCATATATACTTAATAACTTAAAATATATTAATATATAAAAAACTTATTAATGATTTAATTAATTATATAATAATTTAATTAATTATGTAATACATATCATTATATTATATTATATTTATTTATCCATTTTTTTAAGACATGAATATGAAATATTCTTGATATTTGTATCTATAAAATACATATCTATTACATGCTCCTTCAAATCTCAAAACTACTTTTCTTTCCAATAAAAACTAGTTTTTGATTTTGTTTTTTGAAATTCAAAAATTAAAACTATATTTAAACCACAACATCCCCCTTTTCCTTAAAGCCTAAATCAACCCTCCATCCCTACACCCACCCCATGCCGATCCATTCCTACATCGATTCACCTCCCCACACACCCTCCCTACGTCGATCCACATCCCCCCACACTCTTTCCTTGCGTCAATCCACCTCCCCTCGCACCCCTTTCCTACATCAATCCACCTCCCTGCACCTACCAACTTCAATTAAATAAAAATTTAAAAAATTTCCCTCCAACTACTCATATCAATAACTACCACACTTAAATTTAATTCTAAGAATTTAAAATAATTTCCCTACAAATAGAAACCACTAGGGATATTATTTCAAATAAGGTGATTTAAATTATGTTTGTTAGATTTAAATGCAATATTCCATATCAATCTTCTCTCAAATAAGTTAATTTTAAAAAATATGCAACTAATCTAAACTCTATCTATAACTATCTCCAAAAATATATCTGAATATAATAATATTCATATCCATACCAAATCCAATCTATTTACACCCTTACAATGGCAAAAGTGACTTATACAAAAAGGAGCAAAGTGACTTAAACAAATCTTTGTTTATACCCTATAACCAATCTATCAAATATTCATTATTACTTTATCGATCAAACACTACTTGAAAATGATTAGATTCAAGCATGATACTTACCATTTATTTGCAGAACCCAAGTACCCTTGTGGATCCATGGAACACCACTCATTATCTTTTTCCCGGCTCAGCAAAATCTATCCATGTCAATTGTCTTCCTAACGTACCAACATCACAACATTCAAAAAAGAAGAAAATATAAACACTTCCTCCTTCTGAGCAAGAGTATACCATTTATATTCTACAACACTATTGAGTGATCCAGTTAAATTTCCCAAGATCACTGCCCTAACGGCGCACAACATTGACCTCCAAAGGCCAAAAAAGGTAAACAGCCACAAAAAACTGAGGTTGGTAAGAATATGTAAGGGACAACTAACGAGCCATCCCCTCCTATCATATTCTACAACCAAAAAATTCCCAAAAGGAAAAAGGAGCCACAAGGAATAGAGAACCCTACATGACTATTACCACTAAAGACCAATTGCTAGTTCCACCGCACATAAGCTAACGTATTCCTAAGGGGGAAGAATCAGGTGCTAGAAGCTTGCCTGTCACCAGAAAACTAAAACGACAACGATTACTGCACCATTTCCTACTACTAAGTGTGCACCCCCATCAAAAATATATGCATATTGACCAAACAAAAACACCACATCCACAAGTATAGGACAAGCTAGTCCCATGCACTTGGACCACCATAACCAGCACCACTATCATATGCACTGCAGCGACCAGCACCACTCCTACCACCATAACCACCCCCATATCCTCCACTAACACCATAATAATCACCACCTCCCCCACCACCCTTGTGGAAGTCACGGCCACCAAAGCAGGCCCCACCACCATATCGACGGCACCTACCACGACCATATGATGACTGAGCTGCATACCGAGAAAGCCAGGCTGGCACCTCCTGGTTTGCCTCCTGCATCAATTCAGACAGAGGTTTTGCCAAAGATGTATTGTTATCGTTGAAGAAAGCAGTAGCCAGCCCAGTCTTTCCAGCTCTGCCTGTCCTTCCAATTCGATGGACATAATCATCACAGTCATTTGGAAGGTCAAATTTGACAACATGGGCCACACGAGGAATGTCAAGCCCACGTGCAGCAACATCTGTAGCTACCATTATTGGAGTCACTCCAGTCTTGAAGGATCTCAGTGCATATTCACGTTCCTGCAAAGATAATGACACGAAATAATAATATTACCTTTTCCCAAAAACAAAAAGGAAATCCCTGACAAGGATCCATTTAGACATAAAATGATGATGACAGTGTGCAGTGATTAACTCCGAGATTAGAGAATTCCAGGCCTGCATTCAAACTGTAAAGGGATCTCAGTTCCCAAATTTACTACATTTTTCAAAGTATGCTACAGCCATGCTTATCTCTGAGTACTTCGCATCCAAGAAGAATGGAGTTCCCCGATCCAAACACAAAATTCTTCTCCCTTCGCTACTCATCCCCCATCATATAAATACTACCAAATCCGATTCCAGTATATGGCCACGTGTGATTTTGTGGCCACATAAGCCATGTGGGAGAAGAAAGAAGCACAAGTAACCATAAGTTGTGTGGATATGCAGTTTCAAGCAATCACTTGTCTTCGAACTGGTTTCTTAGTTCGTTATTATGTTGCTTAAGCAGTACCCCACAAAAAACAAGGTGGTCTATTAGCTCCATGTAATGTAGAATGTCGCTTAAGTGGCAACATCTGAAAGAAAAGTGTAGCACACACAAGTGACCATAGCTTATAAACAGTCTTACACAGTTTAATCTTTTGTGGATTTCAATATTTTGTCATGTCTCCACCAATATCTAATATACATCCTATTTTGGAATGGTTGATATCCAACACGATGCCAATATTTGGAACCAAGATATGAAAAATACAAGATATGGTGAAATCTTAAGGAGAGCAGCTGGAGCATAGCAGTATATTTGTGAAGGTAAATAACAAATGCTAATAACACAAAATGATATGCCAACTAGTGATGGATTAAAATGTATCCAATGTATACAGCAAGCACTGACGTCCAATGTGGTGACAGAACTGTTCTAGAAGCATCCTTGTGACAGGTGACTACAGGAGACAAGTTATATAGGACAACTAGTAAAACATGCTAATTCCAATGTTCATCCTGGTTAGAGAAACAAATGCGTTGATGTAGCTTAGGTGATCTACTGTATGCGTGTCAATTTTGGTAGTGACTTCCAAAAAAGAAAGCTTTGACCAATAACTGATGACTTAATCAGAATAACATCAAACTAACTGTAATGTTCCTTCAGGTTGACAAAATTATGCTGTTGGTTATTACCTGCTGTGATCTATCCCCATGAATGGTAGTTGCAGGGAATCCATTGACGCACAACAAAAACTAGAGTTAAAACTTGCTGCAAGATCAAAGCAAGATATAAATGGCAAGTATAATAGGTTGTCCGAGTAAAACCCAAACTGACAAGAACAGGAATAATAATGGTAAAATTCCCCAAAAGGAAACCAGCTTACCTTGCCATGAGCACCATTTGCTCAGCATGAAGAAGGTCCACGAGATGCCTTCTTTTGTCTGATTCCTGAACAAACTCCACTCTCTGAACAATTAAATCAGTACTCGAGCCCACTCGACCAACGGCGAGAAAAATGTAGCTGGAAAGGAAATCTGAAGCCAATCTCTGCATGTAGAAATTAAAAAAGGTCAGGCTGCAAAGTCAAACCATATCAAAGATTGCACAAGAAAACACTACCAGAATATATTTCTCATAGCAGAATATAACGAACATCATTATTCACAGAAGAACAGTATAGCAGATCTCATTCTGCAGAACAAAATGTAATGCAGATAAACATATAGCATCAGATAAAGATAATACTAAACAGCCCAAAACATGGCTATATGGCATCCAATTTATCTGGTACCCTACAAGAAATCACAAAAAGAAATAGCATAATATATAGAGAAAGTACCAGTTTGAGTTCATAAAAAATGACCGATTACAACACACTTCCACTATCTGAAACAAATAATAAGCCCTCCACATCCCATATATTGATCATGTTTCCTGATGTCAGATATGACACATTGTGAAAAATAAGGTGTTATATCATTCAAGAAAGCAACAAAATATAAAAAACTATCAAATTGTTATAAAAGAATTGTGTACTTACTCTTTATCATTGTATAAAGATCTAAATGTGAACTAAAAACCTATTACAAAGCTGAAGGCAGGGACAACTTTTTACTAGTTATCATTATGTAAATCATAATTACAAAAATATCTATGTGATCTTTAGACTAAAAATAGAGCTCTAAGCAACTATTCATTTCTTAAATAAATGATCAGATTTTGTAGGCATCTTAAGGCCTTACATAAAGAGCAACCGTACCTGAATTTCTTTTGGGAAGGTTGCACTGAACAACATTGTTTGCCTCACACCTCGAGGAGACATATCCATCTGTTCGACGATCTTCCGAATTTGTGGTTCAAAACCCATATCCAGCATTCTATCTGCCTCATCCAGAGCCAGATACCTGATCATTTGCAATGACAAGCTAGCCCTCTCAAGCAAATCAACCAGTCGACCTGGAGTAGCCACCAGAATCTCAACACCTCTTTCCAGTTCCCACAACTGACAAACGTGTGCAGCAAAATGTGTAAACCATACAAGAACACTATAATCCATGTACTAGATACCAAACCAAAGAAAGGTTAACAAATGTTTTGACTGGAAAAGGTTGACACTTTCCTGTATCAACAAATGTGGACACAAAAAATGACATTTACATAAGAACTACACTTAACTTTGACAAAAAAGTGAAAAGATGTTTTCTGAAGAAGCATAGAAACACATATTCGCACATAACAATAAATGCAAAATTCTCTTTGCAGTTTGGCAACATTGGTACTTCATTTGGTAGTGAAATACTTTTTCTGTTGCACACATTTTTTAAGTAGATACTCTGATTAAAATGAAAGCATGAATCACCCATTTTACATATATAATCACTAAAAAGGACAACTTTCGAATTTGTTAAATAGAAAGAGGAAGAAATGCCCTTGTGGAATAAAGGCCATCAGTAAATATTTCCCACAAAATATACCATCCAGTAAATGAGGCTCACGAGTACCTAAGCTTTATCCCCATTCCCAACCACCAAACCATGCTCCTGTGGATGTCTATGGCATATTTAGAAATTACTACACCTATTTTAACAAATTAAGTTGTTTGTACGAGCAGGTGTCTATGGGATATTTAACATCCTTTTCTGTTCAATGTAGCCAGGAATATAATGCATGTCCTATTTTCAATGTAGCCAGGAATATAATGCATGTCCTTGTGGAATAAAGGCCATCAGTAAATATTTCCCACAAAATATACCATCCAGTAAATAAAGGCCAGGGGTTTTCCACCATGAGGCTCACGAGTACCTAAGCTTTATCCCCATTCCCAACCACCAAACCATGCTCCTGTGGATGTCTATGGCATATTTAGAAATTACTACACCTATTTTAACAAATTAAGTTGTTTGTACGAGCAGGTGTCTATGGGATATTTAACATCCTTTTCTGTTCAATGTAGCCAGGAATATAATGCATGTCCTATTTTCAATGTAGCCAGGAATATAATGCATGTCCTTGTGGAATAAAGGCCATCAGTAAATATTTCCCACAAAATATACCATCCAGTAAATAAAGGCCAGGGGTTTTCCACCATGAGGCTCACGAGTACCTAAGCTTTATCCCCATTCCCAACCACCAAACCATGCTCCTGTGGATGTCTATGGCATATTTAGAAATTACTACACCTATT